>VYXC01000804.1:2899651-2949716 GCA_013397175.1 Platysteira castanea
CGCCCCCAGCCCCACCTGCCCAGCCCGAGGTCAGGGTGAACACGCCAGCCCCGCCTGCCTCAGCACACAACGAGCCATCGCTGTCCCCCATCCTGAGAGGGGCTGATTTGCAGTTTTGCATCAATTTTCCTTGGATTTTTTAATTGGGTTTTGCTGCCGCTGCAGACATTACTGTGCAAACAATTCCGAATGGCTTGAACCAAGATATTTGCTCATAAAAATCCATCACCAACGCCGAGAATGACAGAAATGGAAAATGCCTAATGAAAACAAAGGGGAAAACAACAGGTACTCTGGTCCTTCGCCATCCATCACCAACCTCGGATTATTGATGGGAGGGGAAAAAAATTCTCCCATCTGCAATCAAATCTTGAGAAATCTTGAAAAGCCAAACACCACATAGGAGGAAATTCTTTGCCCCCACTTCAGTCTGCAGGAGTTTCGCCATAATTATAATAAGAGTGAGGCTGCTGGATAACACGAGAATTATTTTCCCCACTTACATTGTCAAATGATCATTTTGCCCTGCAGTGAAATCTCAATAATTATAATGCCGAACCGTGAAAGAACAAAGAAATAAAAAAAGCAGTGTTTTCTTCCAGGGAACGGGGGGAGGGGGGAGCCGCCATTGCAGAACTCCAAGTGCATCCTTCCTCTAATTATCTCTTCCAGGGCTGGGCATCCCTCANCCCCACCTGCCCAGCCCGAGGTCAGGGTGAACACGCCAGCCCCGCCTGCCTCAGCACACAACGAGCCATCGCTGTCCCACATCCTGAGAGGGGATGATTTGCAGTTTTGCATCAATTTTCCTTGGATTTTTTAATTGGGTTTTGCTGCCGCTGCAGACATTACTGTGCAAACAATTCCGAATGGCTTGAACCAAGATATTTGCTCATAAAAATCCATCACCAACGCCGAGAATGACAGAAATGGAAAATGCCTAATGAAAACAAAGGGGAAAACAACAGGTACTCTGGTCCTTCGCCATCCATCACCAACCTCGGATTATTGATGGGAGGGGAAAAAAATTCTCCCATCTGCAATCAAATCTTGAGAAATCTTGAAAAGCCAAACACCACATAGGAGGAAATTCTTTGCCCCCACTTCAGTCTGCAGGAGTTTCGCCATAATTATAATAAGAGTGAGGCTGCTGGATAACACGAGAATTATTTTCCCCACTTACATTGTCAAATGATCATTTTGCCCTGCAGTGAAATCTCAATAATTATAATGCCGAACCGTGAAAGAACAAAGAAATAAAAAAAGCAGTGTTTTCTTCCAGGGAGCGGGGGGAGGGGGGAGCCGCCATTGCAGAACTCCAAGTGCATCCTTCCTCTAATTATCTCTTCCAGGGCTGGGCATCCCTCACCCCTTCCCCACGGCCTGAGCCCCCCGAAAACTCCGCCAGCTGGAGGGGGTGATGTGGACAGGAGCAGCCACCTCCTTGCCCAGTGTGGCAGAGCTTCCCCACCGAGGAACGAAATGGGGAGCGTGGTTTGGGCTCCGTGGCATCGCCCCCCAGCCCCGACCCCAGCCCCCAGCTCTGCCAGGAGCTGCCCACAGACGCTGCCCAGGGCATGCGGGCAGTGCCATGGCAAAGCCAGTCGTGGCCCACTGGCCCTTCACACCCATCCCGACACTGGCAGCCCCTCGGCGGGGGAGCTGCGAGGGGAGAGGGGAGAAAGGGGACAGAAAGCAGAGGGGGGTGTGGGGGGGTGAAGGAGGCGAACAAGAAAAACAAGACGACAGAACGCTTGCTCCACAGCCCTCGGCTAAATTACAAACCAGTTTACTGAGGTGGAAAGCTGCAGTGAGCTGAGGAGGAATATGTGGAAACCATCTGCAGATTTAAAAATAATCTATTTTACGATCACCCTCGAACATATTCTTTTGCAGAAACCAAATAGGATTTGTTGTTGTTGTTTTGTGCAAACTGTTAGGGAAAAATTACTAGAAACATGCAGGGGGTTTTGCCTTCTTGAGTACTGAGAGGCTAAATATGCCCTTCCTTATGTTTAGAATAGTAACAGTCATCTTAAAATTAACTTGGTCTGCATCAGAGCTTAAAACAGTTGCAATTCAGAGCCTGCAAAAGCAGGACAAACCTGCGCTGGGATATCTAGCGCTTCTAGCTGACAGATGTCTTCCTACATACAGTAAATATAGGTCGTCTTTTCCTACCCAGAGAACTGTAGATCTTAATTAACCAGGCCACTAGCAGCATATGTAATGATTTTTTTCAGCTTGCTAAGTAAACCTTCCTGCGATGAGATGGAAGGAAAAAAATCAGATGCGCGTGAGAGGGACCCCCGCTCCGGCCAGCGCAGCCCTCGCGCCGCGGCTCCCGCCGTTCTTTCACGCTATAAAATCTGGCTAACGAGATGGGAAGGGTGTGGAGCCCCACATCCCCTCCCCGTGGGCAGCCCACGGCCGTGCCCAGCCAGCCCCGAGCCCGGCTCGGCTGGCGGTGGCCAGAGGGGCTGTGGAGCTCCGCGGACCAAACCGCGCTTCTCCTCGTGAGCCACTCCGGGATTCAATTATCTCCGGGCTCAGAGGCAAATGAGCTAATGAAATTCATGCTGCATTATGATAAAGTCGTGCCGAGCCCTCGTGGAGGGGCAGTGGGCGCTGGGGTGGGTGAGAGCGGGTGGCAGCGCCCGTCACCCCCGGGCACCGCGTCCCTGTGCTCAGGGGCTGAGCCCGGGCCTGCCACAGCCCAGCGCTGGCCCAGGAGGAAGGCAAGAGCTGGGGGAAGGTTTACAAGACATGGCCTGAACCAGGGCACCCAGCGAGCCCCCAGCTCTCACACGCAGGGTTCTCTGAGCTGCTTTTTAAAAACGCTGGGTTGGAAGGGAGAGAGAGCAGAGCCTGAGCCCACGGCCACATCCTCGCACGGTCTGTGTTTCTACAGCCAGAAATGTGCTTGGCAGGGCAAGGATGGCACATAGAGCTCTGTGAAGGCCAAGACAGGTGCAGGCTCCCCAGAAAAAGCTGCCCAGAGCCTGTGGGAAGAGCTTGAGGCCAGAAGCTCCCTCTGCGACATAGAAAACTGCAAGAGAGCTGCACATCCCTGCCCTGCACCAGCTCTGAAAGAGCCCTGCTGAATCCAAGAGCTTGTTTTGATCTGATGAGAAGACCCAAAAGCCTCACCAAAGAAACTCTGCCACCTGAACCTCGGGGGTGAGGTGGAACGATCCCGCACTGCTGTTCGCTGCCGTGGTCCCACGTGTCCACGAGACACGCGCGGTGCCTCCCATCCCCTCCTCCCCTCCCTGCTACTCACTGGGGAAAAAAATTCAGTGAACGCGACTCGAACAAAGAGTAGAACTTCCTCCCTGCTCATTAGTGCTGGAAAAGCAACAGAAAAAAAAATCCCCAGGACATAACCTCCTCTTCAGCTCTGAAGTCTGAGCGGATGGAGAGGGTGGTTGGGTTTGTTCTTTGCCTTTCACCTCGCTCGGAGTTGGTCTGCAACGCTTTGATTGCGCCGGCACAGAGAGGAGCCCACGCCGAGGAAGGGACCCCAAACCCACGCACCCTGGGGCAGACAGATTCCCACACGTGTGGGCACAGCCCCATCAGCACCTGGCTTGGAGGCAGCTCTGATCCTTCCTCCCTGTCTCCCACCCCTCTGGAGGGAGTGACTCCCGAGGAAAACCACTTCTCCTTGCCTTCCCTGCACCCAGGAGCGCTCATGGGGGCTGGTGGTAGGAGAGGAGGGGGCTGCAGGGTGGGACAGGGGCATGGCCTGCCCTCACCTCCCATCTGCTCCCCAAGCACCACCAGCAAACACCAAACACAGACCCAAACGCGGGGAACCCCAGCACCCCTTTGGAAAGGGGCGAGAAGGGAGCAACGTCCCCGCAGCCACAAAAGCCACCAGCGTGTCACCACATTCTCCATTCACCCACACTCCAGTGCTGGGAAGGTTCAGAGAGCAACCGGGGAGCTGGAAACACACTCACAGGGGGAAACAACCATCAGAGCCACGGCACAAATCCACTCCAGAGCATCTGCCAGGGGCGGGGGCTGCCCCGGCAGCTGGGAGGAGGAGCGGCCCCTTCCTGCACCTCACATGATCCGCTCAGCTTATCAATAATTATTAAGACAAGGCAAATGTATGTTGACCTAGTTAGACGTCCAAGAAGAAAACCAGCCCCGGTGGCTTTGTTTAGCAACCTGGCAGTGCTGATGGAGGCAGGCCTGGCACGGGCACTTCCCATCAAAATGATTCCCCCCTGGCATCGGGGAGCCTCACGTGTGAGCACTGGGGCACCTGTGAGTAACAGTTTAGGCTTCAGAGACAGCGGGGGAGCACTGACAGCTCACAGCGTGACCACAAAAATCCCCCAGGGCCAGCAGAACCAGCCAGGTGCCGCGGGATGCAGCACAACCCCTGGTACCCAGCTCCGAGCGGTGCCACGGACACCCCAGGCACAGGGGAGAGAGATCCCATGTCCTCCCGACACTGGCACAACAAACCCGGCCCAGGAGCTCAGCTCAGGCAAGCCCAGCCCCGCAGTCAGCCGTGATTTCCCCGCAACAAGACACGAGATGCTGGGGCAGCTCCCCAGGACAGCGGGCGGTCCCCACACGGCTCCAAGTCCTTAAACGAGATGAGATCTTGTTCCACCCTGCTTTCACCTGCCCTCCAGGTGTCCAGGGACAGAGGGGGCTGCCCTGGCTCCCAGCACTGTTCAGGTTTAGCCTGGGGAAAACAGCGAGCGGGACACGAGGGCTCAGCACCCCTGGGTATCGCCACCGGGTTGCCCATTATTTTTGGAGGAGGAATGTCCATTTGTCACCACGGTGGCACACAGATGCACATGGGCCCCCCACCCCCACGCCGTGATCCACTCAGTTTGGGGTGATCAGGCAGAGCTGGGACCCCAAAACTGTCCCGTGACTCGGAAGGTGTGAGCTGCATCTCGCTCCCTGTCACACACACCGAGTTTAATGTGAGACCTGAGCTCACCGTGTGCTGCTCCTGCCTCCTCTCTGCCTCCCTGCAGTGACATCCAGGGTGAATTCCCCGCCTCTCGTGCAAACACTGAAGGCTCTCAAGGTGCCCCTGCCAGGTCGGAGCATGGCTCAGGGCAAGGGACGCCAGGACAGTGCGGACACCGCCATCGCCAGCCTGGGGGACACCTCCCCAGCCCCTGGCCTTGTGCCCAGGGCTCCCTCCTGCTCTGCACGGTTCAGTGGTGCCTTTACAGCATTGGCTGTGCCAGGACAGCCCGAGGCCTCAGCGCCAGCTTCAGCAGGCACGGCTGGGCTCAGGGACGGGCAGCAGCCCAGCCCAGGGAGCCACCACGGCCGGGTCCCCGCGGAGGGCAGGCACAAAAGGGAGCAAGGGACACGGAGGGGCACAGGGACAGTGTGGCGTGGGCTAGCGAGTGCCCCCCTGGCTGGCACGCAGCATCCAGCCTCACAAGTCCAGCCCCAAGGGGGACAGATCCCTGGATGTGACAGATCCCTGGATCCAGCCCTTCTGGCTAGGGCAGGCACCCAGACCTCCACCCATCACCGGCCTGGGAGCGCTCAGCACTTCTCCCCAGCTCAGGTCCCTCTGTCCCTGCAGCACTGCAGCCAGATCCCGCCTCCAAGTGCCTTTCAAAACTGACGGGATGCAAATTATTCCTCCCTTTCAGCTGCTATTCAAGCCTTGCTGGCCACCGCTCCGAGCAGCTGCTGCCTGGCACACGGGCAGGGCGGGCACAGGGCTGGTTTTGGGAGCGAGGAGGGGTGAGGGCAGCATCCACCACGGCCACACAAAGAAGCTCCTCATCCAGCGGCGATGCAGCCTGAGCCCAGCCTGCACCAGAGCTGTGCACTGGAGGAGCTCTCACTGCAAAAAGCTGAGCTGTCCCAGGGAGGGTGACACGGGGACAGTGGCACAGGCCAGGCCAGGGATGCTCCTCGCTGACAGACATTAGTGGGAGCACAGGCTAAAGCAGCAGGGCCAGTACCCAGCCAATTCACACATGTTTTATTCATAAAAACACTGCAAAGTTCACGCGCGTTCACTAATTACTCAACCTGCTCCTCTGTCAGGTGAATAATGAGGGGAAAAATAATCAGCAATTTGTTCAAAACCACATGGAGAAATTCCGAGTGCGTTATGGCAGGGCTGTGCTCTGCATGCTGAAACCTGGCTGATGTGGCACTGTAAAAAAACCTGGGGCACTCACCAAAATGACCCCAACGTAACCAGTGCCCCCTGCACCCCCTGCACCCCCAAATCCCAGCCTGTCCCACACAGCCAGGGGCCATTTCCAGGAGCTCCAGGCCTGTCACAGCTGTACCTCGGAGGAGAAATGTCTTTAAAAAGCATCGAGGAGCTCCTGCCTCCTCAGAGGGCTCGGAAGCCCAGCCAGGCCTTGCTCTCTGCAGTGCTGCTAATTACCACGGCTTTCCAGAAGGCAAGAATAATTAAAGCACCTTCCCTTTCCCTGGAGAGCAAGAGCAGGAGCCTTAGAGGATGGCACAGGGAAGAGAAAGCCTCTCCCAAACCTCTCTGCTTTCCTCGGGAGCTGAGCCTGGCAGTGGGGCAGAGCAGGCAGGAGCCTCCTGCGGGGATGTTCCCGTCAGCACCCACCCAAGGGGGGAAGGACCAGGGACAACCAGCCAGCATGAGAGAGCTGGGTGGCAAATCTCAGGCTTTTTAGCTGGAGAAGCACTGAGGAGCCAGCACATCCGCTCCCAAGGAGCCACTTCTGCCAGGGCACTCCTGCCTCGGCACAGCAATTATTGTAAAATAAAATTATCCTCTGAAAAGGCAGCGTAGAGCATTGGCCCTGGAAGTTCCCGCTTGCCCACCCAAACATCCCAGTGCGCTGTCACCCTGTTGGTCCTGCGAGAGGGAGGAGGGAGGGAGGCCACCAAGAGAGGCTCTGTGGCCACCGAGAGGCCTCCTTTGGCCAGCACTGACTTCTCAGACACGGGCTCTGCCACTGCAGCAAAGTTGCAGCCGAGCGTTGGCATCTCCACAAACGGGAGCGCAATCACAGAGAGGTGAGGGGAGGGAGGAAACAAAAAGCAGCAATAAATCACTTCCCTGCTGCTACCCGAGGAGATATAATTACGTTTATGCTTAGAGTGGCACTGCTGACAGTAGTCCTGGAATGAGATAAACACATGGCGTGGGGTTGGGCTGTGTCTGGGTGGCAGGTGACACGTGTGCTCAGCAGTGCCCTCGATTAGGGAGTCCCCAAACACCAGGAAATGCCTGGAAAGCTGCAGGCTGGCAGGCACGGGGCACCAGTGCACACCCAGAACGGGCTCTGCAGCCCCTGCTTGGGGCCCACAGCTCCAGCCAGCCTCACCCCAGGCTGCCCAGGGCTGTCCCCCCTTTGCTGGTGCCCACCATCACCCAGGCGTGCCCAGCTCGCCAGTCTGAGTCCTGCTCGCGCTTAAGCACAGGCTTAAATTTAAGCACATGAAATGTCCACTGATCTCCAGAGGATTATTGGTGGGCTCAGCTGCACACACCAGGGGCTCAGCAGGGCTGGGATGCTCGGTGTCACCTCCCGGGACCAGAGACAAACCCTGCCAAGGGGGTGTGACCGAAGTGGCAGGGGGTGCCCAGCCAGCTCAGCACGGGGACAGTCCCTGAGGCTGGACCCTGAGCTGGCCCAAAGCTCCTGGCAGAGGTCAAGAACACCGTGGGCACTGCAGACCGTCTTCTACTCAAGCACACCTGCACCTTTTCAAACGCTTTCCTTGATTCTCTACAGAAAATTTCCACAGCCCTGCAGTAATTCTCGCTCACAGAAAAGAGCTTGGTGTGGGTTTTCTGGTGGCGTGCAGCAATTGAAGACAACCCCCAAACAAGAGCGAGTTTTCCTAGTCTGGTCTTGCAATATGTTTCAAACCTTCTTCTTTTCAAGTATCTGTAGAGCCCTCCTTCTGCCTTCCCAGAGGTTTGATGGACACATTTCTGCAGAGTGGTGCTGCCCCGGGGGTGCTGTCCCAGCTTTTATTACCTGATGTCCCCTCCACTGAGAGAGAGGTCAGGCCTGGCCACCCACAAAGCTTGGCTTTAGCAGCTCAGGCCAAAGAGCAGAGGAGGATACACCCCAAATCCAGCTGAGCATCCCTGGGGTGAGATCTAAGCAAGAGCCTCCTCCTGCCCTCCCGTGTGGCACAGACTCTGCCACAGCCACCACCACCCCACCTCCAGCCCCTGATCCCAGCCTGGCCAGGAGGAGCCTCCGAAAGCCAGAGCACGGCCCAGCTCAGCTGAGAGCCTCCAGCTGCCATCTGGACGGATCACAGGATTTTTTTCCATGCAAATATGAAAGAGGGGGTGGGGGAAGGCTGAGGGAGAAACGAGGCTGCAAAATGAATTCAGCATCAATTATTCTAAAATATGCGTGTTAATATGGGAAGGGCTCCATGGCTGCATCCATCTCCACTTCTGTTCATTTTGAGCAGCAAAATGTGACCCGGGAAGATGACAGCATCTCGCATCTCACTTACACAAACACGAGCCGGGCAAGGGGGGATATTAAAACGGGAGACAATGCTGCATATTAAAATGCCACAGATGGAGCTTTCTGCAGCCTGCCTCGGAGATTATTGCTGGGCCATATTGTATTAAAAAATGGGGGGTGGGTGTGTTATTTATTTAATTTTTAAACAAATTCCATCTCCTACTCATGCCGGATGGATAAAGTGAGCTCTTGAGCTCCAGCCAGCTTTGCCAGCAAACCCACATGAAAAATGCATTTTCATTAATACAAACTGTTTGCAGCAGGTAAATTAATTCTGGAAATGGTTTTCATACGTGGCAAATTATACGTTCAGTGAAAACACTGGATGACACTCCACAGCCCTAATAAAAGCCCCGCGTTCCCTTTAATGAAGCGGGATTGCCAGGTAAAGGCGGCGAGCTGGAACAATTAAACAAACAAACAAGTCAACAGGCGAGTGAAAGCTGGTGGGGCTGGGAGGTTTTCAGGCTGCTGCAGCCATCCCAGGATCCAGCCCCACAGGCTGGAGCTTCCCAGAGAGGAGGAAGAGAAGAAGGAGCAGCCCAGGTCCCTTCCATCGCTGATGGTCTGAGGGTCCCGGCAAGGACGGTGCAAGGAGAAGCTGAGTTCTGAGAGCACAGAGGTGACGAGCACAGCAGGGCTGGCCAAGGAGCCAGGAAAGGCCCTGCCAACCCTCCACCACCTCCCAGACGGGGAACAAGCCCCACGACCAAGCTCCCTCCTCACAAGTTTCTCCTCTGCTCTCAAACCTTTTAATGTCTCCTTTAACAGTCCCGGCTGCTGGCGAGGGAAGCGATCTATAATTGATGGAGTGACGCTGTGCCACGGCCCCAGCCCCAGCCAGGAGACATCTGTTCTGCACGTAGCCGTGCTCAGGTGCTGTCACACTGCATTTACTGCAGCGTATCACAGCCTGGCTGCCCGTGCTAATGTGGGGCCAGCCCTGCGCCCCGACACCCTCAGCTCGGGGTGTCGGGGCCTGGAGAGGCTGCGCTGGAGGTGTTCTCCAGCTTTTCAGGCTTATTTCTATGAATTTCCTTCATCAGCACCAAGCCTGCACCCAGTGACCGAAGCTGCTGGGTGCTTGTGATGGCAGCACCGTGCCCACCCTCACTGCGCCCTTCCAGCAGCACCCCTGTGCCCACAGCCCCTGCCAGCGCCTGCTCTGCCAGCTGCCTTCCCCTCCAAATTCTGACTCTTAAAGCCCTGAGCCAAGCGGGAGGCAGGCACAACCCCTTGGAAGTGGAGGAACTCGGAGTGATTTGAGGAGCAGAACAAATCTCCATCCCTGCATTTGTCACGGGGAGCCGAATGCCACGGAAGGAGGGGGCAGCATTTCATAACAGCCTGCCACGTTGGAAAACAAAGAGTGATAAAGAATCTTTTAGTCACCTCTTAATTACATATTCTGGGTGCATTAAGAAAGGAGAAATGTATCTCAGGTCACTGCCTGTCACTGCGACAAAGGCCCGCGATGAGTTCTGTATTCAAAATATTTGCACTAATTATCAGCACAGCTCCCCTTTGAAAGCGCTGGGAGGGAAGGCTGGTGTTCCACCCGAGGGAATCAGCCCGCAGCCCGCGCTGCTTTCGCTGCACTGCACAGAAATATACTCGTGCACGGGTGTATTTTTACCAACGTGCCCGGCTATGTATCCATGGAGAAAAACCTATAAATGCCTAATGCTCGTCTTGTGGGGCTGGGGAGCGGGAGCGGCGCGAGAGGGGCTCTGCTCCTCTCTCCTGCAGATGCTGGCTGAGCCTCCGTGGGCTCTGCTGGGTTCCCAAAGGTGGGAGCAGAGACTCTCAGCCCCGGGCGACGGCTCCAGCCACAGCTTGGTCAAATGGAAAACAACCCTCTGCCAATGCAAATGCCCAGGGAAGGAGAGAAACGCGCTGAATGCAAATGGGACTGACCTTTAATTAGTGCATACGGAGGCACAAGGCGGGGAAGAGCCACCAGAACTTCCCTAGGCACCTTGCCTTCCTCAAGCACAGCAGGAATCACTGCGTCCCCACAGCAGTGACTGATTTTCCAGGCAGGAGCTCCCACAGAACATCCTGCCCCTCTCTGCCTGCTCTGCTGCTGAGCCAGTGTCCCAGCAGGGCCAGGAGGAGGTGAGGGATGGGCAAACAGAGGTCCCAGGCTCCCAGCATGGGTGCCTGCAGGGTCTCGTTGCAGGAACGTGGGGTTGGCCTCTTCTCCCAGGCAACTGCTGCCAGGACAGGAGGACACGGCCTCAAGCTGCACCAGGGGAGGCTCAGGGTGGACATCAAGAAAAATGAAAGGGATGTTAAGCACTGGAAATGGCTGCCCAGGGAGGTTTGGGGTCTCCATCCCTGCAGGTGCCCAGGAAATGACTGAATGTAGCACTCGGTGCTCTGGGCTGGGTGACAAGCTGGGCATGGGTCACGGGTCGGACTCGATCTTAGAGGTGTTTTCCAAACCAAACGATTCTGTGACCCTGTTGTGAGGCAGGAGAAGGGCCACAGGCACCCAGCAGGCGCTGCTTGCCCCCACGTGGCCCCTGCCACCCGGCAGGACACAGCACAGCTCCTGCCCGTGGCCATCCTCCCCGTTTGACACAAACTGACCGAGGCTGCAGAGCAACCTCTGAGAGCCCTGGAGCTGCTTGGGGCCGCCAGCACCCTCTCCCCCACCTCTGGGTCACATCTCGGTGTCATTCTCTTGGAATTCTGCATCATTCCCCTGTTTGTTGCCATCCAAGGAGCCCCAGAGCCCTCCTGGAGCTCTCACTCTAACCCGGCCGTATGCTACGGAGCAACTCCTGCTCCTCAGCCTGCCTTTAATCTGAGTGGACAGCAGCAAAACCGTGTGGATATAAATGGGGCAAGGAGAAAATAGCACGCTTCAGGTTCCTCGGGGGAGCATATGGGACCAGGAGACTTATTAATAAATTCTTCTTTGTTCTGTATTGTCTGTGATAAATAGCCGCACTCAGCATCAATAACCACAAACATCCTTGGGAAAGGGAGACACGCAGGAGCCCATCCCGCTGCTGAGAGCAGAGAATGGATTCAATTTCGGGGCTGAGGGCAAATTTCACAGCCCTAAACAAAATTATCCGAGGGGGCTGCTGCGGCCACACGTGCAATAAATGTAAGGTTATGGCTACTGAAGCAGCAGAACGCCTCCCAGGAGTTGTAATGCCTTAAGTGAGAGGTTAAGAAAGAATAGCCCCGTTTAGGAGGGTGCCTTTGGAAAAATAACATTTATGTTTCTGAATCAAAAGTGTTTTTATTAAGGGAACACAACACTTCTGGAATGTTATTGCCCTAGAGATTACTCAAACTCCCACCCCTGTGCTGGCATCCAAAAGTAAATTTCCACGAGATTTTAAACACTGCTGAGACCTCAATAATTTGGGAGTAGGAGGGAAAAGAGAGCAGTAGCAAGAGACATTCCTAATGGTGAAGACATGAAAAACGCAGCTTTATTTTTTGATGATTGCATTAGATTTTTTTTTATCACAGAGATGAAAAATGAGCAGCTACCACCTCCTAATTCACTGCCTGGGGACTGGATTCCTCTCTGCTGCCATTTGAGGAGAGGCACTGGAAACAGCAGTGAGCAGGAAACGAGTTACACTGGGGAAGAGCCTGTTCCATTGTGGAAAAACAGTGGAAAAATCGTAACCTGGTGCAGAGTGCATGTACTGAGGGCAGGGGAAAGCCCAGGACTGTGCTTAGAATGTAGAACCACAGAATTGTTAAGGTTGGAAAATCCATCTAAGACCGCCTGGAACAACCCAGCACTGCCAAGCCCAGCACAAACCACGTCCCCAAGTGCCACATCTTTTAAACACTCCCAGGAACGGGGACTCCAACACCTCCCTGGGCAGCTGTGCCAGTGCCTGACAACCTTTCTGGTGAGGAAATTTCCCCTAATATCCCATCTAAACCCAGCCTGGCACACTCTGAGCCCCGTTTCCTCCTGTCCTGTCTCTTGTGCCGGACCCTGCGTGGCTGCACCCTGCTGTCCGGGAGCTGCGGAGAGCCAGGAGCATCCCCTCGGACTGGTCAGAACCGCGGACAGCGCTCGGCCAGCCTTTGGGAATCCCCCCTTCTGTGCGCAGCCCTTAAAAGCCAGGTTTTTGCCTTATTTATTTTATTAGTTTGGGACATTTGTTTCCAAGAGGGCGAGGAGCGGGCGCTCCGTGCCCCAAACTCTCAGCGCGCCGCGGGCTCCGAGCGCAGGAAGGATCCCGCTCCTCATCCCTTCCTCCCCGCAGAAACCTTCCCGCTGCCAGCGCGTGTTCCCACCCACAGATCTGGTGACTTCCCCGGGAAGCTCCGAGGAGTAGGCAGTGCCATCCGAGGTGGCCCGGGCAAGCGTACAAGCGCCCGGAACGCGCGCCTGGGTGTGAGGAGACGCGGCCGATACCTCCCATTTCCCCCAACAGCTTCTCCCCCGAGATAGCACCAGGATATGCACAAAAGGATGAGGAGAAATGGCTTTAAACCAGAGCAGGGTCAGGTTGAGTAGATGTACGGAAGACTTTTGTTGCAATGAAGGCGGTGAAACACCGGCACGGGTTGCCCAGAGAGGTGGCAGGTGCCCCATCCCTGGAAATGTTTGAGGTCACATTGGACAGGGCTCTGAGCAGCCCGGCCTAGCTGAAGATGTCCCTGCTCATTGCGGTGGGCTGGACTAAATGGCCTTTAAATGTCTCTTCCAAATGGAACAGTTCTCTGATTCCAGAAGCCCACTGATGGCCACAAGCCCCAGGTTTGTACCTGCAGGCACAGAGGACCTTCCCTGCTGCCACTTGGCTGAGTTCGTGCAGGCACCTGGGATTACCGGCCCAGTGTGACCACATCAGCTCGTTTCCAACAGCATCAAAAGCTCAGCACTGCTGCTAATGCTCCCTTTGGGCAACACGAGCAAGTTTCAGGCTGTTGTCACAAACGTGAACACGTCTTGCTGAATTTTAACCCAACTGAAAGGCACAAGTGCTCAAGGAAGCAATTTGCACAGCAGCCTTGCATCAGGGCATCCCCCTTTTCTTTCTTGTTAATCCTCTGCTCTGTAACCACCTTTTTTTTTCCTCATTCTTTCACTTGGAGCACCATGAGTTTGAAAGGATAAAGTACATTAAGAGTTTTAATGCTGAGGAAGATATCAGCCTGACATTTTAATAACACTAATGCTCTGGAATTTGCAGCATTATCACCGTAGTGCATATCTCAACACCAGTCCCTCCACTGTGGTTCAGACAAGCTCAACACCACCAGTAAAGAAATCAGCCCCTTCCATGGTGCCTGAGACAATGATTTTCCAGCACCACGTGCAGAGACATCCCAGGGATTACCACCTTCCCTCCCATCAGGTTGTAGACAACTGCTCCTCACCCTCTGCCTCCCGAAGAGCTGAGCTGTGACAACAAAAGCAATGATGCAGAGATACAAACGCTGCTTCTAACAGGATTTTTTTGTCTCAGCACAAAACCAAGCCCTCTCCAGCGCCGGTTTCCCAGCCTGCATCCTGCAGAATCATTCCCGATCCTTTGCTTCTGCATCCCACAGTTCAGTTCAGCGTTACCCGATTTATTTGGTCCTTTGCCTGTGTCAAGCCTGAAATTCATCCTAAATTCACCCAGTGCACGCAAACCACGAGGATAGGATGCAGTTTGGATGACGCAGCGAGGGACAGACGAATGGGAGGGACTCTCTTAAAAACAAAGAGGACCATTCCTGTCCACAGAAACCAGGGTGGAAAGAGACAGACACCAACAAGACAGATGTTCCTCTGCTGTGAAGGACGGCCGCTCCAGTGCCCACCGCAGCTGCACAATGGGCCTGGATGGCTGCAGGAAATTTTGGGAGCTCAGGGAAAGGCAGCAGCTGCCCCATCCCTGCGTGTCCTGAGTGCCTGAGTCAGCAGCACCCACAGCTTCACCTTCCCCCTGCTCTCACACCTTCAGTCGTGCAAGAGGAGAGGCTAAAGCTGTGTAAATCCAGCAGCAGAGATGGGAAACACTGGGGTTCAGTACTGAAACATCCCCCACCTGCATCTTCTGGTGTCTCTGCTCCAGACACCAGCAAAACCCTGGGCATGAAACACCTGCCCAAGCCCTGGTTCTGCTTCCTCAGAGGAAACCAAAATCTGGCACTTTCTGCCCCACTTTTATGTCCGAGTACAAAAAACCCTAAACGGGCTACAAGCATCAATCAAATCTGATGTAAAAATGTAGGTGTCTTAAAAAGTTACAAGCCCATAAGTCCATAAAAAAATACAGCTAAAATGCAGCCAAAGCCCAGGCCTTTTGGGAAGTTCAGACCTAGTGATGGGAGGGCAGAAACTGCTTCCCCTGCTGGCTTTTTGAAACACGCACACACTGTTCTGCAAAGCCTAATGGCAACAGGCACCAGGGGACTTTTTTGGCTTCCAAAACCCCTCTCCTGTGCATGCAGCCCACACACTGGGACTGGGCTTAATGAGCAGGAATTTGAAAGCCGACTTCGACAGAGGCTAAAAACGAGCTTAAGTTTCATGTGCAAAGTCAAATGCAAAAGTAAGTAAGTGGCAGGCAGCCCGAAGAGTAAATGAGACTGTTACATCTTGTGTCTAATGAGTGACACCAGGTAACGCTGGCAAATTGCTCACCTAGAGACAGCATCAGTGAATTTCTGATGGATGAACAAGCCTTTTTTTTCCCCTCATCAGCGCACATCACAGTGAATGATGGAGCATGTTTTCCTGATGGTGCTGGAGATTGTCACAATCATTTGCTGAATCTGGTTCTGCCGCTAACGCTGTGGCAGGAGAGCAGAGCGGTGCTGGGTCAAACCTGCAGCTGACACAAGCTGGAAAAGCTCCCCAAGGGTCAGCCAAACCCAGCTGGGGGGCTCCCACCCTCGGCCTTCCACAGACACCATCCTGAGGATAATCAAGATGCACAAGACAGGGCGGCAGCACAAATGGGCAACGTGAAAGCACCAAAGAGGCTCAGAGAGAGAGGGACGGTTCCGCACGGGAGAACAAGCAGATCGTGGCCAATCTGCAGCCAGAATGAGGTGAAAAGTGCAACAACGTTCTGTGGGTGCTTCACCCAAAACAGGCCCTGAAAGCACCCTCCTGTCCAGCTCAGGCACGGCCCCTGCCCGGTGTGGCCGGGCCAGCAGCCAGCGCTGCCCGTCACGTGGGGAAGCCTCACGGCTGAGCTGCGATGCGTAAAAGGATTTACAGATGTAAAGCCACATCTCGATAACGCTCCGAACAAATCCCTGACATTCTTCACACAGCTCTGCACTAACAGGTTAGGCTCTAGCAGAGTGGAAACGGCAGCTCCCCGCTATTTCCACGTCTCCATCCCCGTTAACTGTTTGAAGCCTTCTCCCCTCGGAAGCAAGGTGGAGCTGGCTCGGCGAAGGCAGGACTCTCCGTGCTGACAATTATTCTCCATTCAGGACTAGCCATTTGCATGCAGTTCATTTGTGATGCAGAAAAGCTTGAACCTGTCATTATTGCTTGGCATCAGTACAGTGCTGTGAAAAGACACCGCTCGGAACATGCGCACAGCGCTGCACCCTATTTTCTTTAATCTAGGCTAAAATGACAATGAGGACAAGCAGGAGGGAGGGAGGGAGGAAGACTAGAACGGGGAAAGCATCGTTTCCACAAACAGGAGTGCTTCTCCGAGAAGCCAGGCACAGGTACTGCAAGCAGAGCTCCAAAGGTTTGTCCAGGGATGACCTCGGCCAGGCTGAAAGCGAGGGGCTCCCCCAGTGCCAGGGCACACAGGTGACATTGGTGGGGTCCCCTCTTCTCAGCTGCAATCTGCTCGGCAGGACTATCCCCCAGAAAGGCTCCAGGAGCCACCACTTTGCTGTACAACACGCTCTGGCCAAGCAGGAGATGCCCAGGGGTCCTCCCCAACACGTGCCCAGCACAGCCTCCCCCTGCAGCCCCCAGGCACCGAGGGATGGGGGGGCAGTCAAGGCAGGGGAGCAGATGGAAAGCAAAACCCCTTGAAAGCTCTGCTCCCCATGGCTATTTCCTGTCTCTTCCCAGCAAGCAGGGACCACAAACGCTTCCTCTCCAAGGCCACGCTACTGCACTGTGCGGGGAGGGGGCAGTGCCCGCCTTTGCCAGGGAACAGGGATGGAGTGGCTGACACCCTGGAGAGTTCTGGGCGACAGTGGGGGTCACTGCCAGGCAGTGCCAGCCCCCAGCCCCTTCATCAGCAAACCCTCCCGGCCCCCCCACGTACGCTGATTTTTGTGGCCATCTGTGTCCCGGACAGTGCCAGCACCCAGCCTCTCAACACCTCCCGCCTCTCCCGATCCAGCACCCGGCACAAAAGCACAAAAAATCCCAGCCTTGGCAGACGTGGACCAGCCCGAATGGTCAAAGATCAGCTCAAGCCCTGCCTGTAGCCAAGGCTTTAACAGCTCTGTCAGAACGTCTGTCAGGAACTGTTCTCGCTCCGCAGCGTCTCCCTGTCATGTCAACATCCAATTGCTTTTGGCTAACAACTCGACCTCCGTGACTGCTTGTGGCGAGACGCTCCAGATCCCCACCACAAGTGCTGTGGAGAAGCATTTCCCGGTGCCGGCGCTGGCCTGGAATCGCCCCTGTCCGTGCTGAGCCCCGTGCTGCCTCACCGGACGAGCCCTCTCCGCCCCCAGCCCAGCCCACTCCGGGAGGAGGCAGCTCCGCGATGCGCAGGTGATTTAGGAGCCCAGATCCCATTACGATTCATTGCCAGCAGGGAATCCAACTCCCTTGTTACCTTTCAAATGAGCAGAGCTACACATGAATATTAAACACCACCGCGTTCTAGTCCCAGGGAAAAAAAGCCAGTCTTTGAGAATCCCTCATTAAGATGCACTGGACGCCTTGCACAGGGAGCCCGAGAGCCAATTAAGCAGGGCTGTAACAACCCTAAAACGAAGCCGTGCCTCGTTGGGTTCCAAGCGTTTGGTGGAGCTGGTGTGGTTGCTCTCCCCACAGTGCCCTGGGTGTTCCCAGTGCCCCCAGTCTGTCCCAGAACACGGCACCACTACCGGAGCTGTTGGCCAGGAGACGCTTCCTCCCTCCCTCCCTGCCAGGGATGAGGCTCTTCCCAAACCCGTCTCCTTTCCCGCCAGCTCCTCGCCTCCCTGCTCTGTTTCCAGCACCTTCAGCAAAGTTTATTTGCTGACTTTCAGCCCCTTTATTTCCACGCAGGATCAAGGTAACAGGATCAGACAAGCCTGCCGTGTCTCCTGACCGTGGAGGGACACTCTCCTCATTCTGCTCCTCATCCTCATCCTCCCCGCCTCTGCCCAACCCCTTCTGCCAGTGCCAGCACTCCAACACTCAAAATCAATTTCTATATTTCAGATACAAAGGTTGTTTTGCTTGAAGAATGAAGCTGCCCTTCACAGAGGTAATAGAGAGATCAATACCAGTTACATCGAGTTTCCTCGTGGAAACGAGGAACTGCTGGCATTTTTCTCCTTGGATCCAGCCAAACGGGCCGACCCTGCATCCCAGACCCAGGTGGGTGCTCTGCCAGAAAGCCCTGGCCCCCACAGACCTTGGGAGTGGCTCCTCAAGGTCCCCTCTCCCTGCCAGCGACAAGAGGGGGCGGCGGGAAATGGAAGAGAAAATTGTGGATATAATTTATAATGCCTCATTAATTTGACAAATGCTGCTTCATGCGTGCTCTCCGTCAGCCCGTCACTGTCCCAGAAGCCACTAGATCAGCAGCCACTTCAGATGGAAAATCTACCTGCAAACCCTGCTGTTTAAAGGGTGGATTAATTGCCACTGATCCCCACGTGGCAGCTGGAGCTGTCCTGGATGGTGGCTGCTGCTCCTGCCCCAGGGCTGGGACCCCTGCACGGCAGACAGGGACTCCAGCAAGGGATGCAAACCGAGATGGGGAAGGCAAGTACCACAAACAGCTCTCAGAGAAAGCATTTGACCAGCTGTAACAGCTCCTTACCAAGGCTTTTGTATAGAAGCAATCCCATAGGAAATACTTCTTTGCCAAAATGAAGCTTTTGTGGAAACTTCTCATTTCAGTCACGCACTGAATTCAATTTTGTCTCCATCTGAGAGAAAGTTTCCTTTCTTCAAACCTCCCCTGCCCACAGACTGTTTGTTTCTCTACTGGAAAAGCAGTGAGATGGAAAGGGAAAAAGACACTGGGCTCAGGTGGGTCCTGCCCAACACACACCTTCAGCTTCCCCCTTCCCTGGGAGGATTCCATCAGCTCCCACCCCAGCGATATTCCAGGCAGAGCCAACAGGAGACGCAGGGGACACCCAGGAAGGGAACTGGTCAATCCCTCCAAAGCCAGGCAGCTCCAGCTGAAATCCTCCTGAGCCAGACTGAGCTGGTACCCACACGAACGGGGCCCAGGATTTTAATCCCACGAGGAAAACAGGAAGAGGAGGCTGGAGAAGATGTATGTGCACAAGGTGCTGCTAGCACAACTCCGCTCACTCTGTGTTAAATAACTCTTCCAGGGCATGAGTTAAATGGCAGCACAGAGCAATCAGGGGACAATAAATCCCTGGTTATAAATTCTGGCACTAGACTGAGATGAAAATCATCATCCCTGGCCGGCCACAACTGGTCCTGGCTCGGGGAGCAGGAGCTTGGGGAGCAGGCCAGGAGGGAGGGATGTGTGCTCCACCGAGAGCCTCCCAGCCCCACTCACCCTCCCCAGAGGCTGCTGCTCCCTTTGTGCCCCACTCAAAGACCCCAAACACCCCCAGGCGCTCCCTGGGGTGGTTTCAGCACAAAGTCCTGCTCGGTCCTACAGCAAAGAGAGTGAATTCTCTTTCCAACCCCAGGGCTCCTGGTGTCCTGCTGGCCTCGGCCTCATCCTCACATCCCTGCACCACCTCCAGCCAAGGAGACAACGCATCCCAAAGGGCTCCCAGCAGAGGGGGGATACAAGGTGTCACCGATTTACCTCGCTCAGTCTCAGCTCTGCCTGCTGCAGCCGTTATTTCCTGCAAATATATTGCACTGTGGGATGCCTGCGATATTTTATAAAGTTAATAACTTTTTTTTAATTGGATGAGTTTATAGAATCGTGCGAGCAATTAACAATAATTACGTTTAAGACACTTAAATTCCAGGATGCACCACAAACACTGGAATATTAAGCTATAAAAACCCTCAATTGTACATTCAAATTACATTAAGGGTCTGTTGGAAGGAATACACTCTCAAGTTTCAAGAGCCCCACTCTGTTCTGTTTATACAATGAGCTTACATCAGACGTTGCAGCAGCAGCCCTGTCCCCATCCTCATTCAAAGCTTGGGCACCACACGGATGCCTGGACACGCTGGGCACAGGAAACACTGCCCAGCAGCCTCTGGGTGGTGAGGACCAGGATGCAGGAAAGCATCCCCTCGGCTTCCAGCACAGCCACAGCCGCCCCAGCCCCGGCACCGCTCCGGGAAGGGAGAGCTGGACCAGTGCTTATTTCATTTTAATCACCAGGTGCCAAACTAAATTATTGATGTCGGTTCTCAGTGACAGGTAAGGCATTTTATCACCGCGCCTTTAATAATGCAGGAGCCATGATCCTCGGCGCTCAAATGTCAGGCAATTCTCAGGTTGCCCTCGCCACGCCGACAGCGCTTCCCCACCCTGCCCTCGCTCGCCACCAGCGCCCATCTGCTCCTGCCACGTGGCACCCGCAGCCCCCCGGCCATGCTGCCCGGCCCGCGGGACCCATCCCCACCGGGTCGGGAGCCTGGGCGGCGGGAGAGGCAGCAGGAAGGTGGCCAGGTGACAGGAGGGATGAGCAGAGCTTGGCACCTCGGGAAACCAGCCCCAAACGCCCCGCTGCAGAAGGGAAACCCCCGCCGAGGAGGGCACGCACCCTCCCCGTGCCCCACGCTGCAAACGGAGCCATTTCACACACCCTGGCCACCAAAGGGGACAGTTTCAGAGGCACCAAGGCTTCGGGCTGAGGAACAATAGCTGGCTGAGGTCTCCATTTTGAGCTGTGCACACGCAGCTGGCGCCTGCCTCCGCGAGGGAAAGGGGCTCTCCAGAGCCAGCGCAGGGAGGGATTCTGTGGGAAGCAGGATGTGCCCAGGAAGGGGAATAGCAAAGATCTGGACATGGGCAGCACTCCAGAGGGAGATGAGCAGGACTGGCAGGGGCAGCTCAGGAGCCCAGGGTGGGAGAGGCCGCCTGAGACAGGCTCTGACCCAGCTCAGGGCCGAGTCCCCAGCGAGCAGCAGAGCCAGCAGCCAAGCCCAGGTGACACAAAGCAAGGGGGGTGACAGAACCAGCGCCAGGGATGAAGGGACACCTCCAGCAGGTCCCGTGCCAGGTGCAGGTGGGTGCTGTGAGGGTCAGGGGCTGGTTGAGCAAAGGTGGCCAGCACCCTGCCCTGCCTCCAGGCCCCCGCTGCACCCAGCACAGGTTTGCTCCAGCCTTTGTATTCCAACAGCACAGCCTGACATTTACAGGGGGAAGTTTTATTCCTGCTGTAAATAACCTCTAATAGTGTAGGTCATTACACTAATTACAGAAGATAATTAATTTTCCGATTCTTGTTAGGCCGCTGCATATTCCAAGAAGAGCGCAGTTCATTATTTTCCCGTGCAATTATGACCTCCCTCTCCTTCCCCTGCCAGCCCCGCCTTCAGGATTTCAACACTTTGTCATGTTGTTTATCATGCAGCCACGGAGCTGTTGTGAGGCTGAGGAGGCGCAGGGGCTCCTCTCTGCCTCCCACCCCACCACAGGGCCCACGAGAGCTCTGGGTGTGCTGCAGAACCTCCTCTCAGCCTCCAACGGGCCCTCACTGACGCTCCTCGGCCACGAAAGGAGGATCCCAGCAGGACCACGTGCCCTTGCTGCAGCTCCAGCCACGTGCTGGATGCGGGAGAGGTGCACAAGGCCACACATCTCCCAGGGCCATTGGGACTTCCCAGCGGCCGAGGAGGGCACAGCCTCATCGACAGCAGGAAAACTCTGTTCAGTCGCTTGGAAAAGTCCCCTCCAAGAGCCCGACCTGCTGGTGATCACTCTGCAGCAGATTGATGATGGTTCTCCTGGTGCAGCACTCATTACCAACCCCAGCCTGGGAGCAGAACATCTGCAGGACCTCACTGCACCACGGGGCTCGGTGTAGGGGCAGCCACCACCTCCCACACAGCGACAGCACAACAAAAACAACCCAGCACCAGCAGCTCTCGCAGCTTCATCATCCTCACCCTGCCCAGGACTGAGAACCACGGCAGTGGAACACTGCACGGTGCGGGAGCTGCGGGATCTGCTCCCCCGGGAGCCAAGGAGGGACAAGGGGAAAGCGGCTTCTCCTTGGCCAAACACCTCTGGAGAGACAGCTCTGGCTGGAGGAGTGTGCCAGATCCTGGCTCCCCAGCGCTGGGGGCCGCCTGGCTCTCCAGCCACGCTGTAAATCTGGGTATCAGACGGGTTTTAGTGATAATCAATCGTAATAACTAACATGGATCCCCTGACCAGATAAGTGGAATATCATAAGTCCAGCTGCAATTAGCAGGGGCAGATGGATGGGGGCTAAGGCAGCAGTCCGGGTGTTTTCCCATCCCACCAGCTGCTCGGTGCCCACGATGCCTTTCCATTTGTCCCCCCCATAAATTCACCATCACACCGTGGCTGTAGTGACCCGACACCCACCACCTCACCAGGGGAGCCAGCAGAGAGAGGGAGGCTCAGGTGGCTTCACCTGGCTCAGGTGGCTTCACCTGGCTCAGGTGACACGGGGAACTCGCTGTGACAGGACACTCAGCAGGTCTGAGGGTGCAGCCCTGCATCGGAGGGGCCTGGGCAGGGCAGCTGATAACACACACACACCTGCTGTTAGAGCAGAGGGAATGAATTTTTAAAAGGCACATAAACCCCTGATGCTTCAAGGCATCAGCTGAGCGCTAAGGAGGATTAGCGGGAAATATCTCCCTTGGAAAGCTTATTCCACATGAATTCCACTGAAGGGATCCTTTCATCTCCCCCTGGAGCGTCTCTTCCCCTGGCCCTGATGCGCCTTGGCACTCGCTGAGCTCCTGGAAGACACGGGCGGGCGGATGGCTGCCCGCGAAGGTTGACAGCTGTCTCCGTGACGATGCCGCCTCCTGACTGCCGCCGATGTGACAGGCAGCGTGACACGGCCCAGACAGGACAGTTATCCATCCCCGGCGGGACAGAGGCGTTCCCGAGGGGACAGCAATCCCCGGGAAGCGCAGACGCCGTGCCTGGCTCCAGGCAGGTGAGCTGGGAATGTGTTTTGCTCCCTGGCTGACTGGCACAGTGAGGATTTGCAGCTCAACACGCAGCCCTCGGTGCAGCCCAGCTCTGGGGGCTCCACGGAGCTCCACACTTCCCCACCATCTGCTTGGAAAGGGAATGAAACCCTGCCCTGGGCATTCCCTGGCAGCTTTTCCTGCCCGGCACCTCTCGGAGCACTCGCCCTGCACCGCTGCGCCTGCAAGGAAGCATCGGCTGCCCCTCAGAGCCAGGGGAAGGGAAAGGGTTAAAAGGAATGCCATCTCCCCTCTCCTTTGCCTTGGAAGGAGAGGCACTGAGTGCATTAAAATCTGGGTTAAAAATGGCTCTGCTCTACCTATCTTATCTTCTTTGTACTAAAAGCCCTCAAAGAGCGGCAGGTTTTCACGCAGAATTTTCCCGTCTAATCCCCTTTTGTTAGCTCTGATACTGGCATTGCAATACAAACCTCGTCTGGGTGATTTAGGAGGGATTACACGCCCTCAATCCTACAGCATGTGGGAGAAAAATGTTTCCTCAAATCAAATTTTACACAAACCAGTATTTGAAAATAATCAAAGCGCAAATCCCCGCCGTGGGGAATTGTGGAGGGAGGCGAGTGGGGGGCGGGAGGCGGCAGGAGCTGGTGCCACCAGCACCAAGACAGTGCCAGGGCACCCTGTGCCCACAGGTCCAGACTGACAGGAACTCAGGACACGTCAAAAAATAACCCACACTGTGACCCTGGACAAGAGATGCTCAGAGACACCAGCAAAGTGAGGGCTTGGGAGCTGCTCCTCATCCCCTTCCCACGCCAGGTGGGCGGCAAGAGGGCACAGAAAACCAGTGCCACTCCAGCCAGGCGATAACTCTGCCTCCTGCCTGGCCAAACGCGCTCTCCAGGGCTCTGCACACGCGTGCTTGGCTCGGCATTCCCGGTGAAATATTGCCCGTGCCGCTCCTGTAATATATATGTCACAGATGCAACCTCATTTTATTGATCTCTCCTGGCTGCCGGGATATCCATAGTGGAATTAATACGTCTGTATGGCCACAAAAGAAAAAAAAAAAAAAGGTAAAGCCCATCTGACAGTTTCAATTAAGGAAGCGTGAAAAGCGATTTGCGTAAGAGGCTGGGGCTTGGCGGGGGAGAGCAGGGCAGCCCGCGGGCAGCGCGGCTGTACGCTCACATCTGGGTAAGTGAAGTGATTTCCTACAGGAACTGATGGAGGCCAGACCCAAGTCGGGGCCGTGGCCGTCTCCGCCTGACGAGCCCCCCAGCCCGCCCCGTGCCCGCCGTGCCACCCGAGCCCGCAGCCCGGCGGGGCACGGCACAAGGACCGAGCGAGCTGCCACAGCCCCCGGGCCCCCTGGGACAGCCTCCAAGAGAGGGGCATCCAAACTAAGCATCAGAAAACAGGGGAAAAACACTTTCCCGCAGAGCTCCCTGCGGTTCTCACTCCAAACTCCTTCCCTGCACCACGCGAGAGCCCTGAGACCTCCTGAGCATCCCCAGTGTGCAGCCCCTTCGCTGTGCGCCGGGAAAAGCCCAGCGCAGGCACTGGGAAAAGCCCGGCACGCTGCCGGGGGATGCCCAGGTGACACAGCTCCCCCTCCCCTGGCATTTCGGGAAGGGCAGCGGGGAGCGGGAGCCCCCGGGATCGCGGCACTTGTCACGCAAAATTGTATCCCCACATCCATCGGCTCCCGCCGGGCCCGTGGAGAGCTGTGAAATATTCATGTTTCTGCCACTCACAGGAGAAGGTCCCCTCAGTGCTCCCCCTCCTCTCCCACCACTTTGGAGCAGAATCAGCGAGGGCAGGAGGCAGCGCTGCCATCTCCGTGCCCTCGGCATCCAGGTGCCACCAGCTGTCCCAGGTCCTTCCCGGCTTCTCAGCTCCACTCTGAGGCAGAGTGGAAACCCCAGATGGGCATTTGGGGCATCCCTGCCGTGCACAGCCCCCTACAAACCCAGATCTCAGCCTATGGATGCAGAGACACCGCATCAACTCACTTCTCTCCCCTTCCCCCTGATTTGGGGCAAAGCTCTTAACTCCACCATAAAATTAAAAGTCATGTGTCCAGATAAATCAATTAAGACCTTGTTTGCAACACCTACAGCTCAAGTCCCCCTGATCTGGGGTCTGGCCAGCTGTCGGAACATTTGGCTTCTTCTCAGCAGGACACACAACAACACACGAGTGCTTAAAAGCACTCATCTCCCAGAGGAGTAAAGCCCCTTCCTAATCCACTCCCCCGCTGAATGTGGGGCTGCCGGGTGGTCCACAAAGCCGCTGGCCCCCAGAAGAAGGGAGGACAGCCTGCTGCCCCCGGGAAGGGGAGGAGGAGCAGCGGGAGCCCCTCTTGTCCAGCCGGGTTTCCTTTGAAACCCGCGGCTCCCCCGGCTGCCCTGAGCATCCTCTGCCTCCAGCCAGCTCCTGCCCAGCAGCTCTATGCCGTGTCTGGGTGCTGCTCAGAGCATCACAAAGTGCTGAATGGGGCAGCCCAGACACCACGGGCAGAGAACCAGCCCTGCCCAGCCCCTGGAAGCCGGGCTGGCACTGCAGGCTGCCAGCGTGAGCCGCCTGCGGTACCCGGGACTGGTCATCACTGCTGCCAGACCAGGAGAAATAAAGATGCAGGTGGATTAGAGATGAAACCTCAGGTGGGGCTTGCTGGCTCTCCTCAGGCACAACAAGTGAAGACCCCCTCCCCAGTTTCCCTGGACTCCTGCAATCCAGCTGCTGCTCACACCGGTGCCGACCTTGCAGCGCTTGGGTGTCTTTGGCTTCCACGTCCCAAACAGGGCACAGGCATCAGCCCTGCAGGCCATCCTCTCCCTCATTATTGCTCTTGGGCTGTGTTAAAGCAGAATAAAAAGACCCAGAACCACACGGTGCCCAGCGTGGCCTCCTGCCTGTGCCAGCCTGGAGATGCCAAAACCAGCCCTGCACCTGGGCACTGTGAGAGCAGGGATCTCAGCGTGCCAGGTTTTGGGAGTCAGCCTGGAAGCTTGGATTTCTACACAAGCCATAGAGCTCAGAAGCTCCAGACCTGCTGCCTTTGCTCCTTCCTTAAATCCATGATTAAAACACAGCTTTACAGCTTTAACACTTCCAGCGAGTAAAGCCGATATTCCCGGAATCCACGGCCATTCCCTGCGTCCAGGCACACCTCCCCTGGGAGCCCAGCTGCTCCAGCCCTCACCGGGTGCTCCCCAGCATCACCAGTGGTTTCACACCTCTGCACACTACCCCCACAAGAATTCACTTAATTCCAAGGGTTTCATCTCCTTCCCTTCCTTCAGGTCCCCCCTGTGAAGCTTCTTGTGTTGGACTCGAGGGATAAAAAAAAAAGAATGGGGAGAGAAAAAGGTAAAGGACAAGCACAGAAAATCCCACAGCAAAACAAAACAAAAAACCCTCACAACAACTACGTCCCTCCTGGCAAAACCCAGAGCGCCGCTTACACAACATCTTTACTCGCTCCATTATTTATAGGGCAACTGAAACATTTATTCCTACACGGAACTACCCAGCGTGCCGGGGAAGGTAACAATGGAAATCCTCTTGGAAGAGCTAACTCCATGGAAATCCTCCTGGAAGAGGTAACTCCACAGTCAATCAATAAGCAGGGCAGCAAAATCGCTATTAATTATTCTTGCTGGGAACTCCGTCCCGCCCCAGCGCTGCCTCTTTCTTCAATCAAGGAGAAGAAATGTTGGCTGCATAAAATAAACCCCATCCTGAGCACTGGTAAGGAATTCGTTTCAAAGTCAAAGGGATCAGGTTCCAGAAATTCACATCCCAAACCAGCCAGTCCCTGACCCTCTACACGTGTAGGGCCATGACCCAGAGCTGGTTCATAGGGACAGGAGGTCCCTCACAACCAGGATTTTCCCAGTTGAGCCCAACCCTTTCCTAAGACATCGAGCCTGACCCATCCCACCTCAAAGACCCAGAAGAGCCTCCAGAGGCCCTTGGCAAAGCCTGGTGGCACTGCCATGCTCTTGTCAGGACAGACAGCTGCACCCCCTGCCCCACAAACATCTCGTGGCCACGGATTTCGTGGCAGGATGAGGTAATTACTGATGGGTTACGGGCAGGCTGGAGCCTGACTGTCTCAGAGCAAGGCTAATCAATAGCAGGTCATCAATAGGCCAATCGATCACCTCATGGCCCAAATCCCATTACTCCTGTCTTGGGTCAGACCCCAGCTCTGGGTCCCCAGAGGCATGGCCGGATTAAGGGCAGTGTAACCTCCTGTTCAGGGCACATGGCACGCCAGCCTCGTGCCACAGCTCACAGCTGGGCCTGCCCTGCCCTCCAGGAGCAGAGTTAAAAACCAAATTAAATTAATACAGGCTCGGGGAGGGTGCTGAGAATGAGGGGTGTGGGCACGTGTGAGAGAGGGCAGTTCTCTCCCTGAAGGACACGGGGCTGTGCCACGGTGCCAGGCGGGATCAGAGCCACGTGCCCTTGAGCCACAGTCCCCGCTGCACCACCAGGACAAGGGCAAAGGCATCCCTGTGCCCAGGAGCTGCACCGTCAGCATCCTCAGCAGCCTCCTCCCTGCCGGGTGCCAGCTATGGCCGGCGTCCCAGGACCAGCGGGACACGCCGTGCTGGAGGTCTCCCCTGCTTTAATAGGATCTGTCGTCTGGCAATCTAATTTGATCGAGGAAACCTAATGAAAGCAGGCCCTGGTCTGCAGCACGGATTAGCCCAATCAGCCCAGAGTGGCTACTTTATTGTTCAGCTCCCTGGCACCAGCTGTGCCTGTGTGCAATCAGCCCTAAGAGCCATCAGGCTGCATCCGCCCCAGCTGCCCCAGCAGCCTCCAGTCCCAAAGCTCGGGTGCAGGGGGTGCCCTGGTGTGGGGCTTTGACACCCACGTGTCAATCGGGCACAAGGACAAGCACAGATCCCACTGATAAGGAAGCATCTCCACCAGCACAGGTTGTCATTAGCTTTAAGGGATGTCCCTGGGTTAAAACTAAATCTCATTACTCAGGAGAACGGCGTGTCTGGTGCTGACAGCCTTGTGAGTGCCCAGAGGTATTAATGGGGCAATGTGTCCCATGACAAGGCTCATCTGTCCCCTCCAGACCCCAGTGCTGGGTCTCCAGGGCTCAGAGAGGTGGAGCAGACCCACACACAGCATCAAGAGTCACCCCATCCAGTTCCATTCCCTGCCATGGGCAGGGCCACCTTCTGCTGTCCCAGGTTGGTCCAAGCCCCGTCCAACCTGGCCTGGAACAATTCCCAGGATGTGGCAGCCACAGCTTCCCTGGGCAGCCCGTGCCAGTGTGTGTGGAGGAATGGGGTGGAAGAGGAGAGGAGAGTGAAGAAAAGCACGGAAAACACCCAGACTGTGGCAGTCCTGAGACCTCCCTGGCAGCACGAGCACAGGTCCTGTGTGGGTCCCTGCTCAGGCTGGCACCCAGGGAGGCAAAGAGGAGCTGCTGAGGGTGGGAAAATACCTGTGCCAGCAGGGACTGTCTCCTTCTGCCTGCAAACATGTGCTCACCAGAGCAGACACAGCAGATGCTCAGACGTTCAGCCCCACACATTCAGTCACACCCACGCTGGTGGCACCAGGAACCGCGCCATGACCAGAGGTTGTGGCCCCTGTTTGTGGCCACCATCCAGCAGGTGCCACACAGGAGGGTCAGGACCACGAGCCCCAGCCCCATTTCACACACACGGGCAGAGCAGGAGGGAGCGCTGCTGGAAACGACGCTGGCACTGTGGGCAGGACCTCGAGGTGTCTCAGCAGGTGTGACACCACAGGGCACCCCTGCACTGCCACCTCCAGCAGCACCTGGGGCTGGGATGAGTCCCAGGGCCAGGGCCAGAAGTGCTGGCAGCTCAGGGGGGTTTCTCAGCCTCTCTCCAGCCCCAGGTCTGTCCTCTCCCCACACATGGGATGCAAACCCAGGATGGCAGAGAGGCAGGAGGGTTTAACCGATGGGGAGAACCTCCAAGCACAAAGTGCTGGCAGAGAAGTGTGAAGCTTCAGGAATTACAGCCCTGAGCCACCTGGGACACGCGCGTATTGACTCAGGCCCGAGCCTTTAATAAGGCAGCTAACAGCATTGCTTTTACATTCATCCCTCTTACAAGCTGAACATGCCCAGGACAAGTTCATGTTCCAGCTACAGCACTCGCCGGGCTCAACCGAGGGATTACCCAGCCTTGTAGCTACAGCTCGCTCCTCTCCCCTTTCTTCCCTCTCTCTGTTCTGCCTCGGTGTCAGGTCAAGCAGCTCTTCCCTCTCCATGTTTTGGTGTGTGCTCTGCCTGCAGATCACACCCCTGCCCCAGGTGAGATGCTCCTGCCCTCTCCTTTTGTAGCTGCCGAGGAGCGGGGCGCACATCACCGCTCTTTTCGAGTCCTTTTAAAGGATTCACCTAAACATCCCCGTTACTGCCACACGGGCCGGGAAAGCTCCCCAAAAATTCTGCACCTGCGCTCCAGAGCCGCTGGCGCTGACGCTGCCAGCACGGCTCAGCAGATTAATGTCACAGCCACGCTGCACAAATGTCTGGTGATGGAAAAGTGATGGCAAAGGGCAGGAGGAGACTTCGCACGGACATTAACAGAGGCTGGAGTACATTAATATTATCGACGGGCTGTCAGCGGGGCTAAAGAGGCTGTGCCAGCGCTGAGCAGGGGAAGGAGGCACGGCAGTGGTGTGGGGACACACAACAGCAGCATGGGGACACAAAACAGTGGCACGGGGACATGGAACAGTGATGTGGGGACATGCAACAGTGGCATGGGGACACAAAACAGTGGCATGGGGACACAAAACAGCAGCATGGGGACACAAAACATCGAGTGCGCTGGCTGTGGCTGGGGACCGTGGGGGGCTGGGCGGGAGGGGAGCAGTGGCAGCACACGAAGTGGGGCTGTGGGGACACACGGCAGAGGGGCCGGAGGAGAGGGAGGCAGCGGGCGAGTGCCCTGACCCGTGAAGGAGCAGCCCCGGGAAGGCCCCTCGGCCGCCCACATGCTCGCTGTCAGCTCCACGCAGGCCAAGGCCCTGATGCCTTCGCCTCCCCTGCCCCGCCAGGCTGCCCGCGGGGGACAGAGGGCGATGCTCGGGCACAGTGGCACACTCTGGGGAGCACCTCCCCGTGCCCACCGCCCTGGGAACACACGGGGGGACACCACAGCCCTGTCCTGCTCCGTCCCTGGCAGCCCCAGCTTCGGGCGACGGCTCGGCGCCAGCGGCAGAGCTCGGTGCCACGGCAGCGCTGAAATACGGCAGTGGGAAGTCCCCTACTGCTCCCTGTGTAGCATTTTATCTTAATAACATTTTATCTTGGATGACAAGCCTGTATAATGTGGTTTAAAAGCCACGGCTACGCTGACACCAGAACAGGGGGAAGGAAAAAAGCTCTTTTCTCCCGTCTAATACATTTGCTGAGGTCACAACTTGCGAACCTTTCGCTGTATCTCGCTCGCCAAGCTGGGAGCTGCTTTGTAGAGCAGCTCAGAGGCAGCGGCGGGAGCTCAGCCCTGCTCCTCCCTCCCGCTCAGGGCTCCCTCTATAAAGGCTCCAGCTCTCTCTTTCCTTTGCAGTTTTGGCTGGGGGAGGTCTGTTCTTGCCCCCCTGCTCCGAGTGCAGCGAGTGCTGGAGGCTTTGAAGGGGGAACTGCGAGGTTTTGCTGCAGCCCAAGGCTGGCGGGAGGCTGAGTCCCATGGAGGGACCTGCCTGTCCCACCTGCTCGGGGGGCAGGTAAAGCCACCTGCACGGCCAGCACAGCCCTTGCACGGCCCAGGTGGCCTCCAGCAGGGCTACCCCACGCCACACTGACCATCCCAGGGCCACCACGTGGATCACCAGTCCCGCAGCACCCAAATTTCCCGGGCGTGCTGTCCCTGCTGCTGCAGGCGCCGCAGCGATGCTGCACAGCACAGCATCGTTAGGGACACAGCAATTCTGGTCTAATTGCCAGTGGTTCCCAGCAAACATGGCAGGCTCTGCCTGCTCGGAACAGAACTGTGGAATCACGCTAGAGACAAAGGATGCCCAAAAGAAAGGGTAAAGGCAGACATTAAACCAGAGAGGGGACAGCGGCACACAGCCAGGCTGACTTGGGGAGGGAGAAGACACTGACCCAGCAGTGAGGGTTAAGCTCTTCTTGTGAGAGCTAATTTAAGGTCAGGCAGATCCTGCTGACAGATTATTTTTCACCTAAAACGTTCAGATCAGTGGCTCGGCCACCGCAGCGCAGCAGGACCTGGGGAGCAGCTGGAGGAGCTGCTGGAAGTGCCGTGGCCCAGGCTGGAGAAGAGGACAGCCCTGTCCTGGCCCGGGACCATGAGCAGACAGACCCCTGCCCCCGCTGGGGTGCCCCTCACACCACCAGCAGCCAGAGCAGCCCAGCAGCCTTTGCCAAGACCCAGGCAAATCCCACCCTGTGCAGCCACGCTGGTGGTGCCCCAGGAGGGACGGGAGTCTCCCCCCACCCCAGGCTGTCACTCTGTCACCTCCGCTTTGCTGTGACAGACAGACAAGCCCCAGCTCGCAGGACCATCAATTATTCACACGCACTATTTCTGAATATTGATGTTAAAAGCAAATTCCCGGCTTGCCCCTCGCCTGCCTCTCCAAAGGGATTTTCACACCACAAGGACCCACGTTCCTGAGGAGCTGTCGGGGGGAGGGACACATGGAGGGGCCTTCACTGCCCCCAGCCAGGTCTTGGGGCAGTGAAGGTTGGGGCATTGGGACCCCCACAAAAAATTCAGGGTGGGATAAGAAACCCCCGGGGCTGGGGAACACCCCGTCCCGCTCCCGAGGGATCCAGCCCAGCTGGAGGAGCAGGGAGGAGGGCTCAGGGAGTGAAAGGATGTGTCTGTCAGAGACAAAAGGAGCTTGCTCTCCCCCTCACTCGTTCACAAGAAAATATTTGTAAACAAACGCTTCCTGCTTGTGTTTATCCAACTTTAAGAGACTTCAAATGGAAGCCTGCTCCCCACACTGTATCATTACCCTTCATTACTGCAATTTTCCAGCCTTTAGGTGGCTGGAGAAGGAAAACACGGGGTAATGCACCACTCAGGAAGCTGCAGGAAGTTAAACTGGGAGAGAAGCAAGCCCAAGCAACCCGGTGACACCAGGCCCACGTGGTGGGCACTGGCCATGCAGCCCCAGCACAGCTCCTGTGTCCAGGACAGGAGAGGAAGAACGATTCTGGCCCTTCGTGCCAGGAAAGGACAGCAAAGTGTCACAGCCACGGACACCCTGACCGGCCCAAAACACCAGGGATGCTCCAGCTGGATGTTTCTCCAGGCTGGAGCACCTCACCCAAGCCATGCCAGACCATCCTGGCTCAAAGGGCCCCTTCTCCCCTGGCCTAAAGGTGCTCTGGTGATGGACTGAGTGTCCATCGCACACGGACAGCTGAGGTTCCACTGACTCACTCATCATCAGTAGGTGCATCAAGGACAGCTGACAAATGGCCACGGGAAAGGAACACTCTTGAAACAGGGAAGGGCTCCAAAAAGAAATCTCATTTGGAGATCATTGCCTTGATATCTCAGCATTTTTTACCTCACAATTCTGTTTTATATAGCCCTGTTTATTGCACTGATATCTCATCCTGCAGATTCATCTCGGATCATCGTTAAGGTTCCTCCCCAGCTTGCAGAGATGCCTCTGCTTATTGTAAAACTCTATGTTGAAATTTCAGATTAATTAAAAGCTGTAAATTGCAAAGCCAGATGCGATAACTCACATCTTCACCCTTCCAAAAAAAACCCCCACAAAACCAACCAAAATCCAGGAAAATGAGGAAAGTGTGAAAGTCTCTTGGTTTACAGCACGGCCTGTCCCCCGAGATGGGTTCAGCCCAAAGCCACGTCCCTCCATCCTCACTGTGACCCAGCCAGCGCTGCCACCGAGGGTCCCCAGAGTCACCTCGCACGTGGCAGGGAGTGACACGCAAACGCCCGCTGTCCCTTCCCGGTGCCACCACGGTGCCACCCCGCCGAGGGAGGCTCCGCTGCTGCTCAGAGCGCAGGGAGAGGCGACGCTGGGGAGGGCACGGTGCCAAAGGGCCCCCGGGCAGGAGGGGAGCCCCGCAACCCAAAATTCCACCCGACCACGGGAGCGGGTCCCGCCCCACCGCCCCCGCAGCTGCGGCAGCGCGGAGAGGGGACAGACGCCATCCCCCCCGGCCGGGGACGCTGCTCCCCGTGCCCAAGGACATTCACGCAGCCGTGGCCACCATCTGCTCGCTGGCAGCACGGGCCAGCTCGGGCTCCAGCGCCGCGGCATCGCCCGAGCGCAGGCACGGGGGTCAGACCCGGCTCCGGCCCCGCCAGCCCCGCTCCCAACAGCATCGCCTTCCGCACCCCTAAAACCACCCCGAGAGCAGGCAGAGGAGGTGTTCCCTCCAATTCCCCCCACTTTCCGGCTGCCCACAGCTCTCCCGCGGGCTGGTTGGACTGGTGCTCCTCCCGCTGCCCTCATCCCTCCGCTCCTGGGCGCTCCAGGAGCGGGGCAGGCAGCAGCATCCCTCCCCTGCCGAGCTCCCGCTCACGGCAGATCTCTTAATGCATTTCTTGGCCAAGGGTGAGGAGATTAAACACGCCGTAGAAGGCGAGCTGACACAAGCTGACAGACCTGAATCTTCTGCACATGCATAAGTGCCAGTCCTCATCACAAGGACGCTCATTTGCCAGCCTCATACCTATCACTTGGGCTGGGAGTCAATCTAAATAAAGCAAATTCCCTTCTTCTGAGGGGCAGAGGGAGTCGCTGGGCTGTCATAAGGTTGAACTCAGCTGGCATCATCCTAAAGTGGAAGGTGCTGCAGGAGCAGAAAGCAGAGTTTCCAGCCTCCCAGGAGCGAGAGGAAGGGAGTTTTGCTTTGCTGGAAAGCAGCTGAGCCAGGAGAAACCATCAGCCCCAGGCCCATGGCTGTGAGGAGCTGGGCTGGGGAGTCCCAGAGTCCCGGGAGGCTGGAAAAGACCTCTGAGATCATCCTGTGCCCAATCCCCACCTTGTCACCCACCCAGTGCCACGTCCAGCCCTTCCCTGGACACCTCCAGGGATGGGGACTGCACCACCCCCCCGGGCACCCCCATCCGTGTGCCAGAGGTGAGACAGGAGCAAAGCCTGGCACGTGGCTGACCCCTCCTGCTCACCTGAGCCAGCCCTGCCAGGACAGCAAATTTCACCTTTCTCCACTCTGACACAGAGCCCAGCCACCCCCAGAGACTCACAGACTGGTTTGGGTTGGAAAGGGCCTTAAAAATCATCCAGTTCCACCTCCTGCCATGGGCAGGGACACCTTCCACTAGACCAGGTTGCTCCAAGCCCCATCCAACACTTCCAGGGAAAGAGGATCCACAACTTCTATCCCTTTCCTTCCCTCCTACCCTCCAGCGCTTGGTTGCAAGGATTAAGACTCATTTCCAATGAAGTTTTCATTATTTTCTGCTCTCCTTCTTTATTCCCCAACTCATTTGCATTACAAAAAAATTAAACAAAAGCTGCTTTTTTGAATCTCCACTCATTACTCCCATTACATTTGTTAACATCATTATCTTCAGCTGAAGATGGCAACTATTATCAAATGTTGCAGAGCTGCTGCAGACCTCTTGCTATATTACTCTGGAAAATTGCTTTAATGCTGATGCTTTTAGTGCTTTGAAAAAACCAGCTATAGCATTAGAAGCCATAAAGAAGATAAAAAAGTGCATCATTCAATAATGCGTGCATTTTTTCCCCTTTACACTGAAATATAAATACATGGAGGTAATGCAAGATGCAAAAGCTCTTCCTCCTCTTCAGTGATCCAGCACGGACCCTCTGATCTGACTCTCACTGTCTCTCTCTCTGACTCTTTTCTTCAAGAAAAGTTATTATAATGAAAGCTGGGATCAAAAGGAAATCGTTCTAAAGACAAAATAGTTCAAATTTTCCAGATTTTGGCAAAATATTTCTGAAGAAGGAGAAAGGCCCAGGGCATGGGTGCTGAATCCCTGGATTTACCATGGAAGGAAAGCCCTGAGGGACAGCTGAGGTGGCCCTGGCAGAGGGGAGCTGGTGAGGAGGGGTCTAATGACAGGGATACGTCTCAGGGTCCCACTGCCTCCCACTTCCAAATGTCCAAGGCCAGGCTGGACAGGCTTGGAGCACCCTGGGGTGGTGGAAGGTGCCCCTGTGGACTGTGCTGCCCCTCACCCAGGCCATGCCAGCTCTGAGGATGTGACAGCACAGCTCAGGAGCTGGGACCACGCACAAATCCCACTCCAGCACGGCCAGAGCTGATTTACGGCGGCTGCAGGAGAGGTCGGGGTTTGATAGGCTTCCATCGATCAGGTAATTACACCCAGGCAAAACAAGCGTAATGAACGCAAAAATTTACAGCCTCTGCCGCGGGTTCAGGTGCAGCTGGAGCTCAGCCCACCCATCTTCTGCCCTAACAAGCCAGGGCAGGCCGGGCTTTTGAAGGAGACCTCTCTGGAGCGGGCAGGAGGCGCAGGGGCTGCACTCCTACCTGCAGCACAAATAATAGCTCCAATAAGAGCCTCTGCCAGAACTGAGGCAGCACGGAGGTGCCAAACCCTGCCAGGAAGGAGCCCAGAGCGTGGCTGTCCCCCAGCACAGGCCCTGGCAGGCTCTCAGGGTGGCACGTGAGGCGTGACACCACAATGCCACCACCGTGACCTGCTTTAACCACGCGCCGATGCAAAACTCGCCCAGCCCCTGCTGGAAGTTCACGCTTGGTCACACAGCCCACGAGACCCACACAAAGAGATCTGAATTATCACTTTGTTTTCCATCAGGCTTTTGGTGCTGATTTAAGCTGCCCAAACAAATAATTACGGTCTTATCTCCATCACGCAGCAGCTTTAGCCACAATTCATCATTTTTAGCTTGTTTCGGGCACTGTGTCTATATGGATAAATAAAGAAGGAACTCAGCCATTCCCATTTCATAGGACCTGGCATTGCAAGATGGGCATTTGGTTAAATCTGCTCTTGACTAGAACAAAAACGTAATCTCCAAAGAACTCTGCAGGAAAGAGAAACACGTGTGTGTTTTTAACAGCCTCGGGAAATGAGACCATCAGCTCTGCAGAGCTGAGGTGCAGAAATGACGCTCAGCGGGGGCACACAGGGATGTGGTCCACACCTCAGGCAGGAGATCCCGCAGCAGATTCCCAGTAGTGGTTATGCAGCTGCCAACTGGAGCCGGAGCCCTCGGCACCCAGAGCACTGGAAGAGCCAAAACCTGGCTCACCCGGAGAGCCAGGCCGGAGTTCACTATAACTCACAGGCAATCCCCAGATAAGACACGACAGGTTATGGCAGAGCTCTGCCAAGAAAGATCACGGAGATGATTATGAAGTTAATTCTCGACACCGCCGGGCGCGTGTTGTACATCCACTGTCTGCAATAGCCATAGCTCCTGTTTAAACACCGGGACGTGCCAGGATGTCGGATCCATTACCCAACAGCGAGTGCAGGGAGCAGTGCTGAGTACATGGAAGCCGTCCAAGGTGCAGAGAGAGTTCACCTGGGGAAGGCAGCAATCACCTCCCTGGGAGGAGCTGCGCGGCTCGAACCCCGCGTGGCAGGGGGAGAACCCACCCAGGCACCCACAGCCGGGCTCCTGATGGCCAGCCCTCGCCCGGGGGTGCTCCTGCTGCTTGTGAGCGCTGGCACCGTGGCACAGCTTTGCTCCCGGGATCCTGAGTGTGAACCAAGCTGCAGAAACAGCAGCGCTCCTCCACGCTCCGGAGGCGGCTGTGAAACCGCAGCGCCAAACGGGGCTGGGCTCTGGCACCCCGCTCTCCCAGGGCCAGGGCACGCCTGGCACGCCTGGCACGCGGGCTACGAGGCACAGGGACATGAAATGACACCCGAGGGGCAGCTCCAGCGCTGGGCCCGGCTCCTGCTGCCTGCAGCATGCTGCTGCTCCCTGGTTTGTGGGGAGAAGCAGCGACGAGCAATCAGTCGGGGGCTGAAGCGGGGTCTGGTGAGCACAAAGCCACGACCAGCACAGAGTTTTCATCTCAGCCACCACCAAAACTCCCCAGGGATGGGGAAACACAGACCTGTCCTTCCCCTTACTCCTCAAGGACACATCTCAAGCTTCCCCTGGACCAGCACAGGGATGATCTCTGTGCCTGCACCACATTTGTGTCCCCAGCCCCGTGACAGCATTTACAGCCCTCCACAGTGCCAAGCTCCAAGCACCAGGCTGGCTTGGGCAAGAGAAACCACTTCTCCTCAAGCTGAGTCTGCCTGTGAAGGGTACCCCTCACTAGGGATGCCTGGCACGGAGGGAAGAGCGGGCACGGGGAGGATGGGGAGGGGCGACAGCACTCAAGCGAAGAGGACCCAGCTGGTTGTGACATGCTCAGCCACGAAAAATTATAGTTTTAAAGCTGCTTTCAGTGGAAAGACCCAGAACAGGCAACGGAGGCTCTGGAAAGGAATATTAAACACTGCAGAAATAAAAGGTATTGCTCAAGAGAAAACATAACAAGGCTGAAACCCAGCGTGGTGCAGCCTTCAGATGAAATGGAGATGAGCTGCGAATGAATTGCTCCCTCTTAGGGGAATTTCTGGCTTTTTAAGGAGGGAGGGCACACCCGTCCTTCCCGGCCTCCCCGGAGGGTGAGGGCGGGGTGGGGTCCAGGGATGCTCCCCAGGGCACTGGGAAGCTCCAGCCTGGCCATTCCAGGGAATCCAGCTCCCACTGGGCCCCACCATCCTCCCCATCACCGGGAGAGCCAGCCGGGCACCATCCCACCCTGGGAGGGTCTGCATGCAAAAAACCAGAGGCCAGGAGTCAAGGCAGAGCATGGAGCACAGCCAGGGGAGGGTGGTCACAGCCCCAGAGCTCCAGGAGTGTTTGGACAACGCTCCCAGGCACGGGGTGGGGTGGTTGGGATGTCTGTGCAGGACCAGGGCTTTGATGGTCCTTGTGGGTCCCTTCCAAACCGGAATATTCCACAATTCTGTGATCCCTGCAGATCCCCCAGCCCTGCACAGGTCCTGCCATACCCAGCCTCTCCACGTGCCCCATTTCCTGGTGACATGTTACACGAGAAGCTCGGTTCCCAGTTAAAAATAACACCAGTTTCTAACCCTCGAAGGTGCAGAAAAACGTGACCTCTAAAAATCCCGAAACTGAAAGGCAAAGCAAATGAGTCCCAAATTTGTCTACGCTATAAACGTCAATTTCTTTTTGAAAGAAATGAATGTTTTTGATGAATGTTTTCTTGAATGCCTGCTTTTGGCAGTGCTGCCATCTGTGAAAAATCTCTGCCACGCTCGCTATTAAGATTTCATTTCCAAGAAGAGCTCATAGCTGCTTTAATAAATGGTTAAAAGATTGTCAGGGGTCCAAAGGGCCAGCAGCTTGTTTACCACAAGTGGCTTCTGTCACCAAGCAAAGCACCTTTGACTGATAAGCTTAGAGCCCGCCAGGCCACATGCAGCTTCCTCCCGGCCCTCGACGAGCACTTTGAGAAGCACTTTAGCGATGTCGGGCACTTAGGAACCTAATCCCTATCGACTCCGAATGAGATTTACAGCCCTGAATGGCCAGCTCGCTTCGGGGAGCTCCCCGGGTCACGCCGAGCCCCGCAGAGGTCTCACCCCACATCCCCCAGCCGTGGATTGGCCTTTTCACACCACTCCTTAACAAAAAGCACAAACCCGCACCCCAGCCAGCCCCCGCGGCGGGCTCTGGGCTCTGAAGCAGCACCAAAATCCTTCAGAAGGGGCTGAGGGCACATCCAGCAGCCCCAGCCCGGGCTGTGCCCACCAGGCTGGCACTGGGGAAGCGCTGCAGACACCCAGAGCAGCCCACCCCTCTGTGGGGCTGCAGACCCCTCGGTCTGTGCTGTGCCCGTGTCACAGCAGAGGGCAGGGACCCGAGGAGCCTTCCCCGAGCCTGTCAGCACCAGGGCTCCACGGCTGCTGAGATGGAGTCCTGAAATGGCTGGTGTATTTGTAGATCCTCTGCGTGACTGAATCAAGAGGAACAATAAGATCTTTTTCCAGATTCGGCAAACATCAGTATAATAAAAAAAATTAATTATATGCTTGAACACATGCACCAGAGCAATGCCCTGTATTTTCTCCTAATTGTTCTCCGAGCCTTGCAGAGCCACATTTAAATAAAAATGAAGCAGTTATTTAAACCGCAATTAAAGATGGAGCAATTTATTTTTAAACTTGAACTATCGTCAGCAGAGCAGGAGGGGAGGGAGGGGGGCTGCACTGGGACCCCTGGTGCCACGCAGGGCAGGTGCCACCGGGCACTGGAGCCACACTGGTGCCAAGGAGGAAGGCAAAGGCACGGAGCAGAGACTTCCAACAGCCCCACAAAGGGGTGCTGGCTCCTTCTCCCCATCCCACAGCTGCTCCTCGCTGGCACAGCCCACAGCAGCCCACCCCCGGCCCCACAGCCCCGGTGCTGGCACACGAGGGACGAGGATTTGGGGTGTCTCCCCTGGGAAGGCTCAGCCCCGGCTCCACAGCCGGGATCAGCTCCTCCCCACCCGACGGGCGGGAGGTTTTGGGAGGCATCTGCACCCCTGGGCTCCTTTCCTTCCAACCAGGGGCTTGTTTTCTTCCAACCTGGTGCCCGTCACCACAAGCCCAGGTTCTCCCCCCAAAAACCGCCCTGGGAAGGCCACCCAGGGCACTCAGCCCTGCCTGCCCCAGGGAGGTGAGCACAGTCCTGTGCCCGGGGCAGGGAGCACCCTGGGCAGCAAGAGGCGGCTGGGAGGGGGCTGGGGAAGGAGGGAGGGAGGGAGGAAGAGCAGCAACCACAACAAAAACCCACCCTCTCTTTTCATAAGACAGCAGAATTTATCAGCCTGCAGCCCTTCACATCTGTCTCCTCATACAAAATGAAAGAGGCTTTGAAAAACAGAGGAGATGAAATAAAGCCGTCTGTGTGAGGAAGCTGGCATCTCTGCCACTGTCACTGTCACCACGGCAGGAATAATGACCGGGATTGTTTCTGCATCTGGGGATGTGCGCGGGTGCACGGGGAGGAGCGGGAGGGAGACGCACACCCACAGCACCCCCACGCCTGTCCCCGAGCCCCCAGCCCCGTTTGGGATGAGCTGGCCGGGCACAGGCCGCCCTCCCGCTGGCACAAGACGCGGTGACTTCAGCTCTGCTGCAGCTCCTCTCCCTCCCTCCCTCCCTCCCAGGGGCAGGCGGCTCAGGCTCACACAGACATGTGGTTTGGGAAGAGGTTTGACCTGGACAGCTCTCACATCACTTGGCTTTGCTGTAGCAATTACTGCCCGGGCAGGCTCCGCTCCCGGGGGACACCTGGGGCTCATGGACAGGAGCCGGCAGCGGCTTCTCTGTGCTAGATGACATTTCAATAGAGGTATAAAAGGACACAGATTGGGGCTGGGGGGAGAACCTGAGCGTGCCAGCAAACCCATTTCTCAGAGCTGGCTTTGGCATTTTACTGGGGGGATGCTCAGGGCTGCCCTGTGCAGAGCCACGAGCTGGACTTCGGTGGGTCCCTTCCAATTCTGGATATTCTACGTTTCTATCCTGTTCTAGATTTTCAAGTGGACTTTGGAGCATTCCAAGCCCATCAGGCTGGTGGCAGCCTGCAGAGCACTCCAGGCAGAGGGGTCACTCCCAAGAACCCCTCAGGCAGGGTGGGCCACGGCTGACCATGGGTTGCACGCCCACCCAGAGCCCCCCGTGCCCAGCACCCACATTGTCCTGCCCAGCTCACGGAGTGCTGATCACAGCCTCAGCCCGAGCTGCTCCAGGGCCACACAGAAACTCCCGTCCCAAGGGATTTCAGCTCTCTGCCAGCAGGAAGGTGTTTAAAATGCACAGAAGCATTAGAATTTAGCAAGTGCCCTGTGAGCAGGGAGACAAGACCACGGCCCCTGTGGTTCAGCAAGGACCCGGGTGCTCCAGGCTCGGCTCCGTGGGCAGGCAGGAGGGTGCTGGGCTCAGCAAGGTGCACGAGGCACGTGTAGCACCAGGTTTCATCACAGAGCTCAGCTCCACTGCGAGCTGTGCCCCTCAACCTCCTCTGGGGGCTGGTGCTCAGCACAGAATCCTCTCACAGGGATGTGTGGTGCACGCTCCAAGAGGCTCCGAGCGGCTCCAGGGAAGCCCAGACACCTCTAAGGTTCATCAGCCCCAACCCCCTCCGGCCCAGGTTACTCCCCTTCTCCCCATGCCACCAGTGGGGTGCCCCTTGTGCCCCAGTTTCCTGGCCATTGCCTGAAAATCCTCAGTGTGCCATTCAGTGTGGCTGGAACGACAGATCCCAGCACGCAGAGTCACCCTGGGGCTCGGGAGAGCCAGCAGACCCTTCCTCCGTGCATCTCCTCCAGCTGATCTCTTCCTCCTCCTGCTCTCTGCACTCCAGGAAGAGACTGACATCCCACCTGCCTCCCGTGGGATCTCCAGACCCTCAGGCATCCATCCCACCCTCTGCTCGCCGTTCATCCCTGCCCCACGGCCCAGCTGCTCCTCAGGGTGGCTGGAGAGTCACCGGTGCCCCAAAGGTGGCCCTGGCAGAGGGTGCCCAGAGCAGCCCTGGAACTGCCCAGGGCCAGGCTGGACAGGGCGTGGAGCCAGCTGGGACAGCGGGAGGTGTCCTGCAGGGCAGGGGTGGGATGAGGTGGTCTGAGGTCACTTCCAGCCCAAACCACCCCATGGCTCTGGGATCCCTTTCCCTGCTCTCAGCCAAAGCTTCCCTCTCCTGCAGGCGCTGCCACAGCACAGCAAAAGCCACCAACAGCTCTGGTTTGGGACAGCCCGAGCTCAGTGCCACCAAATCCCTGTTTGGGTCCTGCTGCAGGGCTGGGGAGGCTGGGAGCCTGTGAAATAGGGGCACCAGGAGGTGACACGGGGACCGGGGCGGCCACCTCGGCTCTGGCAGTGCCCGGGCTGCTGCCAGGCTGCTGTTTACTTGTTGTGGTCCCTGCGTGTGCCGTGTGTGCATGCGTGCGGAGATTGTCTCCAACGTGACTCTGCATTATCAGGGCTATAATGAGTCCTTGTTAAAGTGGATTTGATGGAATAATTATATTCCAAAAAAACCTGCGGGAAAGCGCTCTCCCCTCTTAAAGGGCAGGATCATCAAACGTTCTCGCCACATTATTTGCAGTCACACCTTCTGCTGCATCTGCTCCTTTTAAAATCTCTAACTCCAATCTGATCTGAATATATAAATCTGAATTATCACAGCAAAAGGAGATGTGCTCACACCTTTTTTTATCTGTTGCCATGGCGATTAGATAAAATTCACGCCAAGTCTCTGGGGAAGGATGAAATGATTTCAGACAGAATCTCACCCCACTTGGTGAGAATAACGCCTGGAGCTACTTCCCTCTGTAACAGGTCTGGGCACATGTCGCAGCCAGAGAGGGTGGCAAGGGGTGGGGGAGAAGCCAGGACACCTTTGGAGATCTCGAGGTCGACAGCAGAAAAGGTTTTGCAGCACCCCCAGCCAGGGAAGGACAGGAGGACGCTCGCTCCCATCACATCAGGCGGCTCCGGCTCTGCCCGTCCCGGGCACGAGTGACAAAACCCAAGTGAAAAGGCCAAGCCTGGGCCAGCCCTGTGCCCTCCCGGAGCTGCCTGCGTGGGGATGGCTCCCTGCACAGGCCGGGCAGCCTGGGAGGTGCCAGGTGACAGCCGCAGGGCACAGCAGGGACACGGCAGCGGGGTGGCCTCGTGCCCGGCACGCTCCAGCTCGAGCCTCCTGCCCTACACCAGCCGAGCCACTCAGGCCAAGCCAACCCGAAACACCAACCCTCAGCCACCCCTCTGTGCCCCCAAACCTCTCCACGATGCCAAACACACAAACAAGGGCAGCCTTTGGCCTCGCCGTGTTTATTCTGTCCCAGCTTCCAGCTTTTCCCCAGTAACGGGAGCCCGATGTCGCCCAGAATGAGCCCATTGACACAAGGACAATGCCCAATTATCCAGGTCCTGGCTCTTCTGCCCCCTGGAGCATCCCCGCCGTGCCCCTCGGCACGCAGCACCCGCTTGGGGGGAATGCTGTGCCCAGAAATCCCAGAAATCCCAGAAATCCCAGAAATCCCAGAAATCCAGCCTCCTGCCTCGTCCCTGGACTCACCACGTCCCGGGATGGATTGCAGTGGGATTTGTGTGCAGTTCCACTTCTGCTGTCTCAGAGGAAAAAAAGAAATGCACCAGTGGCGAGGTGCAGCAGAGGAGAGTGAACATTTTGGGGGGATTGGGCACATGGAACTGCGAGGAAGCTGCTGCTCCTTCATTGCTCACACACTAAACAGCTGCTGAGAGGAGTTTAAGGACCCCAGATCCAGCCTTGGGGACACCTGAGGGTGGGACAGAAAGGGCCCCGCAGGTCAGATGAAGCCCACAGCTGCAGCACCACAAACAGATTAACTCAGGCAGAGATATTTTGGAAACTCCTGAAAGGCTCAGCCCACAACACACACAAAAACACCTCTAAAACTTCACAGAACTCAGTTTTTTTTTTTTTTAGCTCCTTCCTTCTGGCAAGCTTTACGTTTTGCTTTCCAGAGAAAAGGCTTTGTGGATAACCAGTGACTAAGTACATCCTCGTCTGCGCAGCCCTCAGAGGATTTGTATCAGCCTGGTGACAAAGGCAGCACCCTTGGAAACGCTGGTACCTTGACAAGTGCTCTATTTAGATTTTTTCCAACACAGCCTATCAAGTACACAGCACTGAAGCAGCAAATAACAGCTCAGCCCTGGGTTTGCCAGGCTGGTAACACTCAAACCTCCAAACCCTGCTGCCCTCGCCAGCCCCAGTGCTGCCCTTCCCACGGGCACAGCCTGGCCAGGTGAGGTTTGTGCCCAGCAGGGCAAAGCTGGGCACAGTGACATCCCTGAGCCAGCTGGGGATGATTTGGGCACGTGTGTGCTCAGAGAGTTGCAAAAGCCAAGCAGTGCCCAAGTGAACACCCTGCAGCAGCTGAGGAGGGGCTGAAACTGCTCAGCCCCACTCGGTGGTGCCTCAGGTAGCTCCCCGAGCTGTTTTTGCAAACTGCAGCTGGGCAGGCGCCCCGGGAGTGCCCACACACCTGGGCTCCACGCTGCCACCGCTGCCACATGCGGCAATCATCAAACAATAAAAGAAGAGCTGTTTACAACGCTGAGTTCTGACAGCAGCTTGCAGCGGGGTTTTCTCACTCTGGCTCCGTGGAGAAGGGGTGGAGGGTGTGCAAACTCTGCTCAGCTGCTGTGCTCCCACCCAGCACCTCGAGCACGCACCAAGATGCACCAGGAGCAGCTGGGTTGGAGGTGTGATTGTCCCCCCAGGCCCTGTCCTGCCGCAGCTGCTGCCCTCCCAGACAGAGCCTCAGAGCCCTGCGAGCAGGGAACGCGAGGCAAGATTGATTCTGATGTGAGCACCAGCAAGGCAAATGGGTTTTTGAAAACCCTGTAATTTCTCCGCAACCCCTGACTTCTCTAAACACACAGCAGCACAGTCAGGTGGGCACTGAACACAAATGAGCTGCGCTAATGATTATTTATGTGCGGGATAACCTGCCATAAAGAGTTTATCTCTGATTTCGGGGTATGTTGCAGTGTTGCCAAGTTAACCAAACAGCACAGCTCGTCCCCCAAACCCGGTGAGGGAGGCAGCAGCTCTCCAGCTGGGCTCTCGCCAGCGAGGCACCACCAGGGTTCTGCAGCCACCAAAAGAGCAACAAGGTTTGGCTGAAAAAGTGTGAGAGGTTGGGAGCCCTGTAATCCCAATTAATAAAGAAAAGATTAATCAATCATAGAATTAGAGAACAATTTGTCTTGGAAGAGACCTGAAAGTCCACGTTGTTCCACCTCTGCCATGGGCAGCGACACCTTCCACTGTCCCAGGGTGCTCCGAGCCCCATCCAGCCTGGCCTTGGACACTTCCCTGGATGGGGCAGCCACAGCTGCTCTGGGCACCCTGGGCCAGAGAAGAATTTCTTCCTAGAACCCAGGAAAGCTCACAAAAGGCTCCCCCCAGCCACGTTTGGAGGCAGAGGTCGAGTTCACAAGAGCAGCCCCAGGGGAAACACTCGCTGTCCCTCTTTCTGAGCTGCAGGTGTTTGGGTTTGGTTGGGGAAAAGACATTTGCCACGAAAACAGTCACTTAAAAAGAGCCACAAAGAAGCCTGGATGGAGATTTTCCTGGCTCTGCACATCAGGACTGTTCCTCTCCTGCTGCACCTCGAGCTGCTGGGAAGATGCCCAGCCTTCCACAGGGAGCACTAGAGCAAAGTTTCGGGGAAAGCAGCGGCTTTGGCACGCCGGAGCCAGGAGAGAGCACCAGGCAGGCGTGGGCACAGCTCAGGTGCAGCCCTGCAGTCCTGGCACACCCTGCCCAGCCCTGCCTCGCCGGGCAGAGCCCATCCCCGTGACCAGCAGGGACCCTGGGGCCCCAGCACCACACCCCGGCCCTCCTCACCTCTGCCCCATCCCCTCCCCTCATCCTCCTCACTCGGAATCAGGGCAGACGCAGAGGTTCAGCAGAGGTCAGGAAAAAACATATTTTTGGTAACAGCAAAGCCAGTTTTAGCTCTAACACACCAGCAACAAAAAAAAATAGGCTTCAGGCAGATACTATATTTGTAATCCAATGGCAAAACATGTTTGCTTGTGTTGACTCTGCACTGTAACACAATTTATATGTTCTGTCTTTAGGGTAATTATTGCTTTAGAATGTTAAAATCGTTCCACCCTAATTAAATCATCATATTAAAAAATCCACTGCCACAGCAAACTTGGGAGCGAGTCTGGTTAAGATCACGCGAGTGCACGGATGCTCCGTTGACAAACCCTCTGCCAAACCCCCCGGCCAGGCGGGCTCCATCCTCCAGAATCCCAGGCCAAAGGATGCCAAAACCACAGAGCAAACAACACCCCGGGGTGTCCCGGGGTGTCCCAGGTGGACCTCGTGTCCCACTCACCAAAGGCACCAGCCCACAGCGGGCAGGGCACCACCTGCACTGCCCAAAATGCACCAAGAGCACCACTGAGCACCTCCGTGCCCCAGGGGATGGACACCACCAGCTCCTCGTTCCCACCCAGCACACAGAAACCCTCGTGCCCCCCTCCACGCAGACACAGAAAGGCTGGCAGGGCCGTGGTGCCAGTCCATCCCCTGCCAAAGGGGGCCTGCCCGGGGACCACCAGCCCAAGCACCTCCGGGCACCCGGGCTGTGCTGGGTCAGCACCTTGGCTGCACCCAGGGGGCACAGCCCAGCAGCAAGAGCCACCACAGCCCCCAGGGAAACCGGCCACCCCCTCCAGGTGAAGCACTTTGCTCCTCCAGCTCCTCCTGCCAGTCCCAGCCCCGCTCCCGGTGGCCTCTGCTCCCCACGGCAGCACCGAGACGCGGAGGAGCCCCGGGACTTGCTGACCTGTGAGCAAATATCAAGCACAGAGCGCTCACTTTGGGCAAAATCCTTTAATTCCCTCTGGATGCCCCGGGGGAAGCAGTTATTGATTGCTTTACTCCCAGCTCACACACGCGCTGCCATCAATAGCGGCTCCGCCGAGGAGCCAGGAGGTCACCCCGGACCACGGGGACACGGAGCTGGCCCCACGCTGTGCCCAGAACCACAGCCAGGCAGGAAAACCTGCCAGAAATCACAGGGAAATACCCGGGAGAAGCACCTGCACCTGCAGAGTCCCTGGGTCGGGGTGAGCGATGCTGTCTGTCCCTGTCCCCACACATGGAAACCAGCTCGGAGCGGGACACGGCCCAGGCTACGAGGCAGGGACACGGCACAGGGAGGCCAAGCAGGTTCCATCACAGGGAACAGGGAAATGATGGCCTTTTTACCAAGTTCCTTTCCCTGTGGCTGAATCAGCTGTGAAAACTCGAGAAGGTGAAATTTGGACTGGAGCATCAACCTGACAAGACAAACACCAGCCCTGACTGCAGGAGTCAGACATGCACAGCAGAGGCAGCTGCTGTCCCTGTTGTCCAAGCGCCAGTTCCAGGTACCCAAAGCATCCCGCAGAAACCAGGACAGGGCACGTGTGCTGCCAAAATTACACTGAGCATCCCTCACTCTCAGGACACCCAGCCAGAGCACCCAGGAGAGCCTGGCCACGACACCTCTGCTCCCACCAGCAGCACTTTCCAGTCTGCAGCTGCAAAATCACCAATCAAAGCCTTTGCTGGGCAGCACAGGCATGGACAACAAGCCAAAACCAGACCCTCCACGACAGCAAACATCACACACGGCAAAGCAGGTCAGATTTCCAAGAGAACAGGTGCTCCTCTCTTACCTGGGATGATAGAAACGGTGTCTTTCTCCCAGGATACGACGCTAACATATTCCTGCACTGAAGAGGGGATGAGGCACTTGAAAACAGCCACGTTTCCACGCATCGACCTTTGGTCCTCCACCCGAACGGTGTACGGTTCCCTGAAAACTGTGGAGGAAAGCAGATGGTTGGTAGCATGACAGTGCTGGAGGAAAACACACTTCCTTTTGCTAGAATCCCACGTTTCCCAAACAAACCAACCCACCCAGCCACACGCTGCTTCCATCCCGAGCACCTTCCCGGGGAAGGGAGGGATTCTCTGCCAGGGAGTGAGGCACTGGGCTCGGGACAGAGGGGCACCAGGCCCAGGTCCTGCTGCTGGCACCTGCCACGGTCCCCCCTGTCACCCGAGCTTGCCAGACTCAGTGTGGGGACCAAGGACATTTTGTAGCTGTAATGTGCATTCCGCCTCTGGATGCTGAAAACGCATCCTGGGAGAGACAGCCCGTGACACTGGGACCCTCCCAAACCCACTGCAGCAGTGTTTCAGGCGAGCAGATGACAATTTTCCAGGCCATGCCACATGCTGCCAGCACGTGCCCTATTTCTCAGGGAGATGCACATCCCTTTGACAGCTCCGTGCTGCTCCCTGGGCCAGTGGAAACGCTCCAGGAGCACCCGCTGGGTGAGGTGGACCTGCCTCAGCCTCTCCAGCGAGACAAAGAGATGCCACCAGCCCCAGCCACCACAAACTGCTGGAATTTAAGTATAAAATGCAGTTGAGGGCAGCTCCCTCCTTACTAGGACAATAATTGTGCCCTGTAGAACGTGGGCACAATTGCCATCGTGACAAATCCACGCTCACTTTGTCACCTAACAACACTCCCTGGCCAGAGCAGAAGGAGCTCAGCAAAGCTCTTAGCAGCCCCACAAGGAAGGATTTTTCCCTGAGTAGGAAGTCGCTGTGGGCACTGCATCCCACACCTCGCACAGCCGAGCCAGCAGTGAGAGGGTGACAGCATTTCCACCCTGATTTCCCGGGCTGTCAGGGCTCCCTGCTCAGAGCTGTGCCACGGGGAGAAGCCGCCACGGAAAGGGGCTGCAGAGCCAAAGCAGATTAACCAGCAAAAGCTTCCTTAATCACCTGGAGCTGAGGTTTATTCACAGGCTTTAAAGGCCAGCGGGGAGCACGAGGAGCATCCTGAGTGCTCCCTGCCACCACGACAACCCCAGCTGGGAGCAGACCCTTTCCACAGCCCCGCTGCCTCCCTGACCTGTGCCAGCCCCTGGGCCAGGGCTCCAGGCTTTCTCCTGCCACCAGAAACACCCCCAGAAAGGCAACACACAGCCACAATCAGTGCACTTAAACCTCTCCACTGGCTGGAGAAATTTGCTCCATAGGCTCACCAACAGCTTTCCCAAGACTTGCAGAGATTTCCTCCCTCATATTTTCAGTTTCCACTGCATTTTCTTTAATCGCCTGCTTTCTCCAGCTGTAATTGGCTCTCTGTGCTGCACTGCCATTAGAAAGCACTGGAGAGTGACTGGGATGTGGGGTGGCCAGGAGGGAGCAGAGCTGGGGAACGCTCCACAGCCATTTCCACTGCCAGAAAGCCAGAGCAGCTCCAGGAGCTGGAGACATCCTGGTGGCCCCGCTGGACACCCACACCTCCTGCTGAGAGAGAGGCAGGCTGAGCTCCCAGCACAGCAGCAGGGTGCATTCAGTGCTGGGTGGAGAGGGGGCTGAGGGCCAGGATTCCCTCTCTGTGATCCCAGGGCAGCTCTGGGCACGGGGGATCCCAGCAGAGCCAACCCCGCCGTGCCCGGCACGAGGAGACCTCAGCTCCACATTTGCTGCACCCTGTCTGCTCCTCCACCACGCTGTGGTTTATAGGTAACCTGAGAGTGGCTGGTAAATAATTCACTCTGCAGAAGGGGGTTAATACCAATTTACTCCGCAGTACAAGGTATTAAAATAAAAAACCCTGTAGTCACTTCTGTCACGTTCCCTCTGCTAGCCCCACTTTTAATAGGTTACATAATGAAGCCATTCCTGGGCTATTAGCCCTCCTCAGCCTGGTCAATAATTTACCATAATGGCTTTTGGAATCAGCTCTTTGCCATATTCCTCCTTTTTATTTATTTTATTTTTTTGTTGTTGTTCTTAATAAGCCTTGGCAGGCTGGGGCTGGGGGCTGCAGTGGCACAGGGCTGTGGGACACTGCGGGGACAGATGTGGCCCAGCTCCTCCCACAGCTGGGAAGAGCCTCTGGACCTGGTTGGGTGAGACAATCCCAGTTCAGAGGGAGAGGAACTCTCCTGCCACCAGGCTGCAGCCACGCCACATCCTCCAGACACTCACTGGAGACCTCCAAGCTGCCCCTCTGCCCTTCTCCCTGCTCCATCCCATTGCAAGAACCCAACACAGCAGCCCTGGTTCTGCACTTGATGGGCCGACTACCCGTGGAGAAGAGCAGGGAGAAACCACCCTTTGTGCCCATGGCCCACAGGGAGCTCCCACCTGCTTTAACACGGATATTTGGGCTCCTGATTTTGCCAGCCGAGTTCTCCGCGGTGCAGAAGTAGTCGTTGTCGTGGATAAAGCTGTTGAAGGCTGATGGCGAGAAGGGGTAGAGCTGCAAAGTCCCATTGGCATGGACATGCCGGATGTGGGGCACATCGTAGATGTCGTCACCCGTGGCCAGGTACCACCGAAGGACGGCGCTGGGTGACCCTGCTGCCGGGCAGGGGATCACCACCCCCACTGTGCTGGAGAAGGTGACCTGCTGCAGGGAGTCGTTCACAAAGTAGAGGCTGGTTCCAACATCTTCAGCGTGTGCTGCGGGCAAAGCAGAGGCCACGAGGGCAGGGGGTCACTGCAGGGGTCACCATCCCGGTGGCACAGAGACCCCCTGGCACAGAGACCCCCCAGCACAGAGACCCCCTGGCACAGAGACCCCCCTGGCACAGAGACCCCCTGGCACAGAGACCCCCCAGCACAGAGACCCCCCCAGCACAGAGACCCCCTGGCACAGAGATCCCCCGGCACAGAGACCCCGGTGGCACAGAGACCCCCC
>VYXC01000804.1:2957580-2977886 GCA_013397175.1 Platysteira castanea
GCTGGGGGCGGCCGCGGCCCCCGCCGGCCGAGCCCCTTCCTCCTCCTCCTCGGCGTGCGCAGGGGCCGGCAGAGCCCCTGGCCGCCACCGGCCGCCCCCGAGCTGCGCTGGCCCCCGGGCCATGGGCCCCGGTGCGGCCCCGCGGGGCGGTTCGCGCTCGCCCAGCCCTGCAGAGCGGCACCGCGGAGCCCTGCCCCGGGTGAGCCCTGTCCTGGCCGCAGGGCTGCGGGTGCAGCGGCACGGCTGGGCCACCCGGGACTCGCAGCTGGCACTTCTCCTGCTGCCCGGGCCTCCCGCACGCTCTCCCAACATCCGGGGGACAAAAATTATACAATGGTTTGGGTTGGAAGGGACCATACAGACCACAGGGACACGTTTCACTAGACCAGGCTGCTCCAAGCCTTGTCCAGCCTGGCTTTGGACACTTCTGAGGATGGGAGATGAGGGTTTCAGCAGCCCGTGCTGCTCTCACGAGAGGGACACAAGCGAGACAGGGCCAACAGATTCATTACACATTCATCCCTGCAGCCAGCAAATAACAAACAAATACCAGCTAATGCTTTACTTTGGGGTGTATTTATCCAAGGCTTAGCTCAAGCCGAGGCTTGTACTCCCCAAGACTTAGTCGCACCAAAGCCAATTTGCCTGGACCGTTAGAGCATTCAGAGTGTCTTTTCTTGAAGTGATTATAGCAGGTTTTCTTTGCTTTCCAAAACAGCCTTTACAAGCCCAATTTGTTGGAAAATAAACAGAAAGAAAGATTAAAGCATTCAGATTTCAAACAAAACAACCAGCAGGAAAAACATTACGTTTGGATTTTTTAAAAAGCGCTGTTTAGATTTAATTGAAAACGCAACTATCGTCACGGAAATTGGGAAAACAACAGCCCCTTGGCCATTTCCAGCCCTCATGGGTTCACTGCAAGCCTTCCCACCTAGAAGTCCCCTGAAGAGCTCACCGAGGGGGTACCTGTGGGCAGGAGGTTCCCATTTCAGAGGGGGGACACGGCCAAGGACACAGAGAAGCTGCCAGGACTCAGGGTCCTCCTTGCCCACCCCATATCCCCTGTCCCCTCCCTGCTCCAGGCCACCCACGCTGTCATTTTAGTGACGGGCACAGCGAGGCCACTGCCACCTAACCCCTGCCCAGCCCTCAGTGCCAACAGCAGAAACAGGGGCAAGCACTGCCCGTGCTGTGCGGGCCTGGCACACCACAGCCTTCCCTCCTCCTCCTCCTCCTCCTCTCCAAGGATGTGCTTCCTCTTCCCCGGTGCTGCCGAGCTCGGTAGCGCTGTCACCACCCCCTCCCCAGCCCGTTCCCAGGCCACCTCAGCAGCTCTGTCACGGCGCGTGGGTGTCACAGCCCTCCCATGCGGGCACGTGCCAGCCCCACGCTCGCACCCCTGGCCGTGGCACCGGCGTCCCGGGAGGCGGCGAGGCAGCAGCTGATGCACACGCGGTGCCCACACGTCCCTCCAGGAACCGAGGTGCATTTCCATCGCCACCTACATCGCCGTACAGATGTTCGCTGATACTTCGCAGGGAAATTGGTATGCAGGCCCATACCCAGGCAGCCAGCAAAGCCCGGGCTCTGGGGAGCCCCAGCCACATGCCAGGCATCTGCCCCCTTCCCTCCCCGGCAGCTGCTGCAGGATGGCAGCACGGCACAGCCCAGCCTGCTGCCAGCGAGCTGCCAGTCCCAGAACCCGCTACAGCACTTCACAAACCAGCACACAACACGTCGGACTCAGGTGTGATTGGTACCCTCCTACACTTGGGGGTGAATGAAACGGGGATGCGTGGGCTGGCCGGGCACTCGCTGGCACAGCACCCACGGGGCCCCACAGATCTCTGTGAGGCATGTGAGCAGGGGGAGTAAATGCTGCTCACCCGTTCATTTTTAGCTCCCTTGGCTGTTCAGCAGCTCTCGTGAGTTTCCTCACCATCCCCAGCTCAGAGAACCAGCCCAGCACATGGACCTCCCCCACCAAGGCCTCCTTCCTCCAGGACAGGAGCTGCTGGCGAGGCAGGAAGCAGCACCAGAGTCAAAACCTAAGGCTGGCAGGGCGAGCACTCAGCCTGGGTCACACTTGGGGATGCCTGGCGAGTCCTTGAGCCGCCTGTGCCACTCACTACAGCCCCGTTTGCTCCTCCACGGCTCGCTCAGCCCAGGCCCTTTGCCAGCTCGCTGAGCCCTGGCGCACGTGCGGGGCTGGCAGCGCCGGGCAGGCAGCCAGAGCTCCCGGAGCAGGAGCTCCTGCCAGCCCACACCTGGGGCTCAGCTCCTGCCCAGCAGCAGCCACCGTTTGGGGACATCAGCCTCTCCACAGCTCCATGTTTGGATGCACGGAGGAAGCGTTTTTGTGTCGCCTTTGCACACGCGTTCAGCAGAAAAAGCTGGTGTCCTGCTAACAACCAGAGCTGCACCGCGTGCTTCGTGTGGCTGTGGTGAGGAAAGGCAGGAAATCTCCACAGTAATCATTTGGGCAGTGCTGACCTGCGCTTTGGCAGCCCAGGCAGCTCACAGGAAGCCAGGCCAGCAGTGACTCGTGAGGAGAAGCCCATCTCCCGCTCCCTGTAGCCACTGCCCTGCTCACGGGCGGCCAGCAGCCTGCCAGAGCCAGCAGCCAGCCCAGCTGCCTGGCTCAAAGGTGAAGCTCATACCGAGGAATGAATTCCCTGGCCCAAACTCCTCACAAGACACAGGAGAAATTACAGCAACGCATGCCCACGCCCTGCTCCGAGCCCCAGCAGGCCCCGGGAGGGGGGACCCTCTGCAGAAATTGCACAGCAGGGTCTTGCTGCCTCTCCTGAGGGCACGAGGCAGCCCACAGCCCTTCGGAAACAGCCACGCCCTTCAACCTCCCCCGTCCCCGGCATTTATTCTACCCCTGGGCAGAATTACACTCAGCTCCAGGCTCCCCCAGAGCCCTGGGGGTTACAGCAGTGCCCTGTGCTCACACTCCCCGTTAGCCAGGGAGGTATTTCCCCCTAAAAACAATTCCGCTAATACGCAAAAACAGGTGCTCTCCATGCAGGCACACAGAGGGACCCTGGGGAAAACAGCCAGGAGGAGGGTTCCGAGAGCAGCCCCACAGCTCCCGGGGTCAGCCCCAGGCTGTGCCCTGTGCTGCACCCGGCATCCCCCGGCCGGGGCACACCGCAGCTCCCGCCGGGCCGGCCCCGCGCCCTCGGCCGCCCTCGCAGACAAATCCCCGCAGGAAGCAGTCATTAAAACAACAGGGCTACTTATCCCCGCCGGCCGATCGCCACAAAGCCCTTCCCACACACCTCTCCGGCCAGCAGGGCCAGCCTGCTGTGACCCCTCGCTGTCCCACGGGGACAAAGACACGAGCTGTGTCCCGCACAGACGTGGCCGTGCCAGTGTCCCCAGTAACACGGGGGACAGGCTGCGGGGTGATTGCAGGATGGGTTTCAGCTCAGCTGATTACTGGGTACACCCGGATGGAAAAGTGCCAGGCGTGCCCGGGACGGATTCCCTCCAGCAAAACCTGTCCTGGATCCCCGTGCCTGTCCTGCCCGGTTGCCCCCAAGCCCAAGGCTGGCCCTGGGTATGTGCTGAGGGGGGAAGGACCCCACCTTGCCCGTGGCTGCAGCCCCACTCTGTGCCTCAGTTTCCTCAGTGGCAGAGGGGATGGTGGCACAGAATGGTGCCAGGATAAACGCCCAGGAGGGGACGAGGGGCTTGTGCCCCAGTAAAGAGCTGGCAAACCCCTGGACAAACAGGTGCCAGCAGGTCAGTGTACCCAAAAATGACATCCTCTTTGAGCCCCTTGTGTCGTGCACTACAGGAACAGCTGCGTCTCCATAAGGGACCCCTGGCACTTGTGACTGTGGAGAGGCAGTGACAGGAAAAGGGGGAACAGTTTTAAACTTCCAGCCCAAACCATCCTGTGGTTCCGTTCTCTGCGAAGCGCTCCGTGTCCCCGGTGCCCAGAGCCGGAATTCCTGGCCGGGCAGCCGGGATGCTCGGCTTCCCAAGGAAAAGCCGCTTTCCCGGCAAGAAGCTGGGGTTTGGTTCCCTCTAGTGTCGCCGCGCTCCGTTGCTGAGCGGGGACCGGGGGAGCGGGACAGGGGCGAGGGGACCTCACCGAGGGGAGCCCCGTGCGAGGAGGAGAGCGGGGTCCCTGTCCTCGCCAGCTCCGGGGGCTTTGCACAGTTTTAGCACACTCCAGGGGCTAAACAGGCTGCCCGGGACAGCGGTGGAGGGATTTAAACAGGGATTTAAAAGACAGATGTGTACAGATGTGACCCCTGGGGACATGGTTTAGTGCTGGCCTTGGCAGCATTGGTTAATGGACTTCGATGGTCTTGGAGGTGTTTTCCAGCCTCTGTGATTCCAAGGCGTGGTCCTGAGACACCTGGACTGGGTTCAAGGGGACTTTGCTTCCAGCCACATCCCACTGTAAATCCCGCTGTAAATCCCCCTGGGAGGACCCAGCCCGTCCCTCCCTGGGCTGCTCTCCCACAGCATCGCTGCCCCGGCCGTCTTCCTGCGAGCAGTTATTCCCTAATCACCTCGGCTTTGGGGCACGTGCAGCACGGAAATGGGGGCTGGAATGTCATTTCCTGGGGCTGCAGGATAATCCCAGCCCCTGGAGCGCTGCTGTTTTGGCAGAGGTGCTGCTGCTGCTGGATGTGCTGCCTTTTCGGGAGCAGAACAAAGGGAGGCCGAGGCGCGTGGCTGGCTCCCCGCCAGCCCGGCCCATCTCTCCGCTCTCCAGTGCTCCTCTCTGGCTCCCTGAGTCACCATTTGCTGCTCTCCTCTTTAAACTAATGAGGAGACATTTTGCATTCGTGTTTCCTCATGGGCGAAATGCATCCCTGGCATCACGGAGCAGTGCTGGCAGCTCGTCCCTGGCTGCTGCTGCTCTGGTTCAGGCCCCACTGCCTCATCTCCTCGCATTCAGTCAGGGATGAAGCACAGGGACAGGCCAAGCCACAGCTGGCCTGAGCCCCTCTCCCTCGTACTTGTCCATCCAGAGACCTGTGAAGCAAACTGGGAATAACCAGCACCAAGGGGAAGCTGTTTGGGTCTGGAAGCCTTCCCAGAGGAAAAGGGCACTCCACTTGTCCGCTGTATTATTTACCCAATCCCCTTTGTGCCGCAGAAAAGATTTACTTTGAGAAGATTAATGGCTCAAGGGGCTGTGAGAGAAATCCTCCGAGATTGCCTGGTTCAGGGGAGAAGGCAAACGCCTCCTCGCCGAGGCCACGGGGCACAGGGGGCACAAGGAAAGGGCTGAGGGGCTGGGCTTGCCCATGGGACACCCTCTGATGGGGACAACGACTCACCCTGGGGAGAGCAGGACCTGCTCACTGGGGCAGTGGAGGGAGGAAGGAGACACAGTGGCCTTTTCCTGGGGTGCACCCAGCTTCCCTCTCCCAAAGCTCCAGGCCTCAGCGTCCAAAACAAATGACAGTGGAGGTGTGGAGAGCTCCTGGCAGCCCCCCTCCCCCAGTACAGGGAGGCCACATTTACCCTCCTCTGTTCCTGGTTCCCGGATTCCCCGGCTCCATCCTGGAGGAGCAGGGAGCTGGGCTGCTCGCAGTTGCGCTCTGACAAGACCCAGCCCTCCAAATGTCACACCCAGCTCAAGGATTTGGGTGCTGGGTTGTGCCCTGCCCTGCCACTGCCCCCCCGTCCGTGTCCCCAGCCCCGGCTCACCCCGGGCCGGGCTGTGGGGCCGTGCAGGTGCGGGCACACGTGGGTGTCCCCAGGCCGTGCAGAATAATGCCATTAATGCCATCTGGTGCCGAGACAGAGATCCCGCGCGGGAGCCAGACACGGCTTTTCTCTCCCCGTAATCCCCGGCCCCGGAGCCGCGGGGGCTCCGCCCGCAGCGCTCCCAGGAGCTGAAGGGCACGGCTGCAGCCCCGGAGCCGGGAAGGAGGGGAGCCCCGGGGCTCAGGGGAGTGAGACCCTCCTGAGGACGGGCTCATTTCACACCTGCTGCCTTCCTGCCTGCCGGGACCTTCAGCTCCTGCTTTTTTGGGGACACAACCCCACTGCACTCAGTGAGGTGTGGGCAGGGCAGTTCTGCTGTGACCAAACCCTTCTGTGCTGTTAAACAGGCGCCTTTCGCAGAATCTCAGGATCATTTAGGTTGAGAAACACCTTCAAGACCATCGAGCTCAACCATTAACCATTTTCTCCCTCTGTCAAAGGACTCAGGTCCCTGTTCGAGCAGTGCAAAGCTGCAGTGGGTCTTTATTAGTGGGTCAGTGTCAAGTCAAAATTATATTCCAAAATAATCTCCTTACTGTGTTAAATAAGCACCTCAGATTAGACAAATTGCACGGATTTTGCCTAATAACCTTCCCCCAGCTAATCCTATTTTTCTGTCAATGTCTGACCTCGATTGAAGCCCAAATGGACCCGGGGAGTTGGTTTCTCCATCCCAGTTGTGCTGGAATGGTCGGGGTCCCTGAAGGTCACCCCTTGCACACCTGAGCAACCACAGTGGCTTCAGGTGAGGGAAGGAAACCTCCTGAGGTGGGGTTTCTCACCCAAACCATTCCCTGGTCAAACACCCCCTGTACTTGCAAGTGTGAGAGCGAACATCCTTCCCTGAAGGCCTCCTCTGCTTGTCTGGGGTGCCCCGAGCCCCCCTTTGCCCCAGGGGAAGGGTGCAGGTTCTGGGGGGCAGCGGTGGGGGCCGGGCAGCCCTGCCCTCCCGTCACTAGGTGTCTGTGTCGGGCCAGCTCTCCGCGCACAGAGCGAGCCTCCCTCCTCACTCAGCGCCCAATTGCGGGGGAGTTTTGCTCTTTTTTTTTTTCTGAAAGAGGCGTTTCTGTCTGAATCTGAAGCTGAGAGGGACCGAAAGCTCACACAGAGCTCCGTGCTTCATCCCAGCCCCGCTCCCGACCGAGAAGGATGCCTGGATCACGCTCTGTGGTTCTGTGCTGGGTTGACCTTGGGTGGACACCAGCTGCCCACTGAGCTGCTCCCCCACTGCCCTCCCCAGCAGGGCAGGGAGGGATTAAAAAGAGGGAAAATCCCCCAAACGCGTGGGTCAAGATAAAGGCAGTTTATAAAGTGAAAGCAGAGGGAGCGTGAGCACAAGAAAAGGAACAAAAACAGAAACCCAGAAGACGGAAATTCTCCGCTTGCCATCCACAGGTGATGTCCAGCCCCTTCCCGGGAAGTTGGGATCACTCCACAAGGCGAATGTTGTAGCTCACCAACACCCCCCCTTTCTCCTCATTTCCCTTTTCTTCTACACCTGAGCAGGTGTCACCTGGTCTGGAATGTCCCTTCGGTCAGTTTGGGGCTGTCCTGGCTGTGTCCCCTGCCAGGATCCTTGCCCACCCCGGGGTGCTGGGGGCGGAGGGGGATGCTGAAGGGACAACGCTGCTGCTGTGGGAGCAGCAGGAGCCAGAACCGGAGTGTTACCAACACCTTCCCCGCTCCCAGCACACAGCCCAGCACCGCGAGGGCTGCGAGGGACGGAATTAACCCCATCCCAGCCAGACACGAGCACGCAAACAGCCCCGCACCGCTGCCAGCCCCTGCCTGGGCATCCCAAGGGAAATGCAAGTGCTGCAGGATCCAGGACCTGCAGCTGGGAGAAGAAACATCCGGAGCAAACCCAGGGCGGAGGCGGCTGGCTGCTGCGTGCCTCGGGATCCGGAGGAGCCAGCGGGAACCTTTGCTGGTTCTTGGTGGAAGATGCCTGCAGGGCAGAAAAGTCACTGGCGCCGGGCCAGGAGAGTGGGCGATTCAAACGCCTCGGGCACAGAGTTTAACCTCTCGGAGCTTGAACTTTATTAGCCAAGAAACTCTTGCTGGGTCTAAGAGAGGGGGAAGCACGAGGGTAATTTGCGTTCTGGCCTTGCGGGGGAATGGATCCACTGGAGCGGGGTGAGGGGTGGCCACTGGCCAGGACTCCGGGGCTTCGCTGGAGCTCTGCTTCCATGGTGGCACTGCAGCTCTGGAACCGGAGAGAGGGAGAGTGACAGGGCCAGCGTGTCCCAGCCCCTCTCCTCCCGGGACAAACCCCCCAGCAGTACTTCCCTGAAGCACGAGTACCCCAAAGCACCACTGCCCAGCTCAGGGAGCCTGGCTGCCAGCTGGAGCCTCCTACCTGCACCTAGTGCTCTTCCTCGTTCCCTTGTCTGCGGAGCAAAAACAAGGGGAGAAGTGTTACACTGGGCAGCGTGGCTGAGAGAGCGCGGAACACGGGCTGAACCCCGGCCCTGTCAGCTGGCAGGACTGGGACAGGCAGGAGGGATGAGGCTGCCTGAAAACCGTGCGATACCCACCTCCTCTTCCTCCTCCCTCCGCAGTGGAACCGCTGGCCTGGGGGCGAGAGGAGTGAATGAGGCTGAGCCTCCCCCCAGCCCCATCACACCCACCCCTGCAGCCCTGGCACTGCCCAGCTGCAGGCTCCTGCTCAGGCTGTCCCATGAGTGCAAATGCTGTTGGTTTTCATGTTTTTCTCCCTAAAATTAGGGGGGGCCATCCTTGCAGCAGCTGTGACACCGTGGCCACCCCGCACAGAGCGGTGCCGGTACGGAGCAGTGCCAGAACATCCAGGCAGGGTCACAGGGTGCCCTGCACACTCAGCACTGGGTCACTCTGGGAGCTGCCGAGGTCCGAGGGCTCTGGGAATGCTGGTTCCTCTCTCTGGTTCTCTCTCTGGAAATGTCAGAGTTTTCTCTGCTATTTTTAATGAGTGACCTTCCCTCTGAAGCCTTGGCGCTGGCAGGGAAACACTAAATATTTACGTGGTCTCCCTCCCAACTCGCTCTCTGCTGGGAGCGTGCCTGGATGGAAAGTTCCCAGGCAGCCCCGGGGGCAGGCTGTGCCCACCCCTGGTGCTGTGGGGCAGGGTTGGTTTCCCCCAGTCCCCTCCCGGAGCCGAGCGGTGTCCAGCCCACCCAGGCACTTACTGAGGATGATGAGGAGCCCGATCACAAAAGCCACGACGGCGAAGATCAGCCCCCCGTTGCGGATGGTGTCGTAGTCTGGGGAGGAGAGAGGAGAGCCAGGAGATGTCAGCCCAGCCCCAGCATGGGGCTGAGCCCGCAGCACAGAGTCCACGGCGGAGTGGTGGGGGGCTGCCCGTCCCCCTGCCCGCAGCCCCCAGGCTGCCCGGGGTGCACACTCACCGTAGCTGAACCTGTCCGGGCCCTGCTCAGGCACTTGCTCTGGAAAAGAGGAGAAACCCTGGTGAGAGCCACTCCTCACAGTGCGGAGGTGGGACAGACCAGGAATGAGGACAGCGAGCGAGAGTGCTGCGACTTCCTTGGCACGCAGCTGAGCCAGGGAGCTCCTGGGTCTCACCCCAGGAGGTTTAACGTCCGTGGCAAACTCACGGGATGCACTTGCAGGCTGCATTTGCAGGATGCTCGGGAGCCTTCGAGCTGCAGGTGAAGCTGCAGGCAGGGACCCGGCTCCACTGCCCTCGGGAAGTGCCACTGCCTGCGGGACTCCACCCGTGGCTCTGCTCCCGCAGTGCATGGGACTGAACAACCCCTCAGGCTCCCACCAAAAGCACCCCAACAACCCACCCCGCACTGTGTCAGCGAGCTCCTCACCGTGTCACCCCTCCAGCCACCTCACCTGACTGCGCATCCCTCTGCCAGGAGCAGCTTGGAAGGAGAAATCACTCCAAGAAGCCAAACACCAGCTGGCACCGATGTGCCACACGGCTGTGGAGCTCTGAGGATCCATCCCCACATCTCCCCACCCCAAATCCTCATCGAGAGCTTCCTCCGTGGTGGGAGGGACCAGCCCTTCTCCTCGCATGGACATGTCCCCGTGGAAGGGTCTGTCCTTACCGTCACCCATGGCCTCAGCGTGTCGTCCGGCGGGCGCCTCGCTCTGCGAGTGGGCACCCACGGGAACGCGCATTAATTGGGAGACAAACCTCATTAAACATTAATGGCCTCGGTGTAATGTTTATCGCAGTCACGAGGGGAGGCACAGCGCTCCCGCCCGCCTTTGGGAAAGAGGGAGGGGAGGGAAGGGCAGGGGCAGCACCCACCGTGCCAGCCGGTGGGGAGGGCTGGGCACCGCGGGCTGCGTGTCCTTGTCCCAGCCCTCCCTCCCCTTCCCATTGTCTGCCCTGCCGGGCTTCACCTCCTGCGGCGGTGACGAGCCGAGGGATGGGCTCAAACACAGGCTGTGACTGCCTTTTGCCGGACAGGAGCGGGCAGCACGCCTCGTCCTCCCAGCCTGGCACCGAGGGCGTCCCTGGGCCGGGTCAGCACCTCCGTGCCAGCGCCGAGCCATCCCGGGGCCCGGCAGAACCCGGCACGGCGGTGTCCGCGGCGCATCCCTGCCGGCAGCGGGCACCGGGATGCCGTGCCCCTTCCCGGGCGGTGGCCCACCCGGGCCCGGCGGGGTCAGCCACCAGGAGGGCTGTGCAATCCAGTTTGCTCTAATCTCGCCATCAGCGAGCGGGAGTCACGCGCCCAAGCCGATAAACGCCGGGGTGGCCGGGGGGGAGCCGGCCCCGAGGAGCGCAGGCACCCGGAGCCCGCGGCAGCCCGGCTCCGGTGCCACGGGCTGCAGCCAAGCCCCGGGAGGGGGCTGCGTGGGGCCATCACGGTGGCACTGCTGTCACTGCTGTCACGGTGCCCTGGCAGCGCTCAGCATCCGCCAGACCGGCGCGCCAGCAGCCCGACACGGCGGCTCCCAAAAAGCCGAGGGACAAAAGTGTCCGTGGCCGCTCCCCCGCGCTCCCTTCCCACAGGCTCCGGCCCTTGCTGAGCTGCAGAAGGGAGCAGGAGGGGGCTCGACCGGCACAAAGCCCGGCTGTGCTGCCCAGGGCGCTGCCCCTGCTCCCCCGGCCCCAGCCAGGCCACAATGGGACGGCGTGGGAAGCTGCCAGGCTGCCCTGGGAACGCCGCGGCCCTCGAGACAACGCAGGCAGGCACCGATAGAAACGATATTTTATTCCTTTCCCCTTAGGTCACAGCACAGAACACACCAGCCCTCCAGCACAGCAGCACACTCGCCTATTTAAAAGGAGACACAATAGCTCAGTTTATTTTACAACAGTCAGGGTTTGGCCATTTCACACACCACAGGGAGCTCTTTGTTTCGTGGTAACACCGACGGCACACTAGGGACAGCACGGGCACTCCGACGGGACACACACCGTGACACGCGGGGGCCGGGCCGGGGCTCTGCTCTGCCCAGGAGCTCTCTGCAACAGCCAGGACGGAGGGAAGGGACACGAGTCCCTCTGCCTGGCACAGATGGGACAGAGCTCCCCGGTGCCACCAAGTGATGCCAAGCACGCAGGGACACAGCCCACGCTGGAAGCAGGGCCACCACAGTGGGATGGATGCAGCAGAAACCCCTCTCAAAGCCATCCTGGAGGACAACACCCCCTTCCCGGGGTGGGGATGGCACCTGAGGTGTTTCAGTGCAGCCCTGGGCACCCCCGCTCCTGCCCCCATCCGAGCTGGCAGTCCTCAGCCCCAGCCGAGGTTTTGCCCGCCCAAGGATTTGGGGAAGGGCCAAAAATCACAGGTTTGCCTCTGACCCATGGGACGACACAGGGTGACGATGGCCTCTGGGCTCAGCACGTCGTCCGTGCAAGCTCAGGCGTGTGAAAGCCCCGAGAATCACTCAGTGCCCCAAGAATCACTCAGTGCCCCGAGAATCACTCGCTGCTGCTCCGTGGGGAGAAGGGACAGCTGGCACCGAGGATGACACGGAACCACCACAGGACAACACACAGCACTGACAGGGGTGGCACAGGGAGCGACAAGGCGTCAGGAGGGGCAGGGGGCACCAGGAGGAAACGCTGCTGCCCCTTCCCTGCCGTAGGCAAGCACAGACAGGATCTCTGTTTCTCTTTAGCCCTAGGACTGTGTCACCCACCCAGCTCTGGCTCGCAGGCAGGAGCTGGTTTGTGCTGGTTGGCGGGGTCACCGCTGTGCTGCCACCCTTTTCCACAGTGTCACCGTGCTGGGGACCTCACGCACTTCTCTGCCACCACGGCCTTGCCTCACTCTTAGAGCAGCGTCCCACAGGTTTAACCAGGGACAGAAATGGCGTCTCCAAGCAGGAGAGGCAGGAGAGCTCCCTTCAGCCTGGAATCCAGCACCCCAGTGACCCCAGCGAGGAGGGCTGAGCCACGGGATGTCCCTGCCTCACTCATCCCCCACCATGGCTGTTTTTAGGCTGGGGGCATGCAGGGGTTATTGCTGAAATGGGGACGGGTGGCCCTGATATAGCTGGGCAGGTCCCCAGGGCACTGCAGGTCCCCAAGCCCTGCCCAGAGCCAGTGGGGCCATGGTGCTGGCACTGGGCAGGGAACGGGGGTCCGTGCCCCACAGCCCACACTCCCTGTTCCCAGGCTTGGAGGGCAGCCCAAAGGGCAGCGCCTGCCAGTCCTACAGAGCCCGAATCACACGCACAGCACGAGAAAGGTGAAGAGAAAGTCACGATTACAACATCAGCAACAACTAGCCCTAGAGGTAATGATCATCTCACAGCAACATTACACACCACGGGAGGCAGAGAGGACGGTGAGCGGAGTTTAGTCGGGTTAGGAAACAGAGGACCGGTGCTGGAGCACAGACGGGGACACAGACAGGGCAGCTCCGCGTCTCCTGAGAGGGACCTGCTGCTGGGGTTTCAGTTTCCTCGCAGGCCGCGGGCATCTGCGCTCCGAGCGTCCGTCCTCGGCTCTCTGGGTCTGCGTGGGGAGCAGGGCAGTGGGTCAGGCTTCCCCCACCCGGGGGTCGTACCCCAGCAGCACAAACTGCCAGCACGGGCTCCAGCCTTCCCCTTCTCCAAGGGGGCCACTGCTCTGCCCAGAGCCCCGCAGCCACCCCCATGTCCCCAGCCGTCCCTCCCATCCCGATGTCCCCACCCAGCCTGGCTTGGGACTCACCGCATGCCACCTGGTCAGTTCTCTGCTTTCTGTGCCGCCGTCGCTGCAGAGGGAAGAGCAGAGGGGTTTGTGGGGCCTGCCCGGCGCTGGCAGGGGGCTGTGACACGGGGCAGTGGCACAGGGACCGCGGGACAGGGACCTTACCGTTCGAGGTGATCAGGTTCTCCGCCTGAGCCTCCTCGTCCCCTGGAGCCCTGCAAGGAGAGGAGCACGGGGAGGGCAGCTGGGATCTGTGCCCCATCCCAGCGTGGGGTGCCCAGCAGCATGGTGGGATGGCCAGGAAGGTGCACTGGGAGCAGGCAGAGTCCCAAAGGGACACCCAGAGAGTGCAGCCCCTGCTTTGGGCACCCCAAAGGGACACCCAGAGAGTGCAGCCCCTCCTTTGGGCACCCCAAAGGGACACCCAGAGAGTGCAGCCCCTGCTTTGGGCACCCCAAAGGGACACCCAGAGAGTGCAGCCCCTCTGGCAGCTGCGGGAGGGAGCCCGGGAGGATCAGACCAGAGGGATTTTCCAAGGGAGATGTTCCCCACCAGGCTGAGCCACTCACCTGGGCTTCTGCTTGAAACTGCACCTGCACCTCCTGCCTGCAATGGGAGAGAAACTCCGTGAGTGTGGATAAAAGGGGGAATGGGATGTGGCCTTTCCAGTGCCCCCCATCACAGGAACAGCCCCTGCTGCCCCTCCCTGCCAGCCCAGCACCCACCACACCCCCAACTTACTGAGTATGAGCAGAATGCCCACGGTGAACAGGACCACGGCGAACACCAGCCCCCCGATCCTCAGGCTCTGGTAATCTGGGGGGGCAGACACAGGGCTCATTCCTGCTGGGTTCGGGCAAGGGGGGGCTCCTTCACTCCCCGGGGCACCCACACCCCCATCCCCACCCTCGGCCGTGCTCACTCACCATAGTTAAAGGGATCCTCCTCCTCCTTCTCCTGGGCGGCCACTGGAAATGAGCAGACAAGGGGGGTGAGGTGAGTGAGCCCCTGGCTGAGCCCGGGCAGCTCCCCACAAACTCTGGGGCTCTGGGCTCTGCCCACGCCCCGCTCCAGCCCCTCTGGATCCGTGTGGAGGCTGTTCCCCAGGCTCCCCTAGCCCTGTCCCGAGCTGTGTGCGTGAAGCACCGGGCACCTACCGTCTGCCACGGCCGCTGGCACCAGCAGGGAGCACAGGAAGATGAGCGCTGCCTCCATGGCCGCTGTGAGAGAGGGGAGAAGAGGGTGTCAGCCCTCAGATGGCTCAGGGAGGGCACTGGGACAGAGCCAGGGAGCACAGGGGAACTGCAGACAACCCATGGCCAGCTGTGTGGGCAGGCAGGGCCAGCCCATGCCAGGGGAGAAGGAGCCAGGCTGGTCCTAGGGAGCACACAGGTTACCTGGTAGCCCAGCAGTTCAAGGGCAGGAGGGGAAGGGTTTGAGCAGCCAGACAGACTTTTTTTGTGGGATTCCGTGATGAATTTTCAACCCCCTCCACTTGGCATAAATCTCAGGGCAGTCTCAAGTTTGCTCTGCAGGCAATGGGGCCAACACCCCCAAATCCCACCCTGGGCATCCCTGGGAGTGGTGTCCAAATGGTCCTGGAGCTCTGGCAGCCTCGGGACCATGTCCATTCCCTGAGGAGGCTGATCTGTGCCCCAGCACCCTCTGGGGGAAGAACCTTTTCCTGATATTCAACNTCACAACAAACACCCAAAAAAAAAAAAAAAAAAAAAAAAAAAAAAAAAAAAAAAAAAAAAAAAGCTGGATTTACAGTTACCCTCATTTGTTAAAACACTCAAGCCTAAATCCCTCTGTCTTTGGGAGAAGTTGGCATAACTTAACCAGTTTGCTGAATATTTCCAGCCTCCTAAACTGGGACAGACTCCACTCACACTTGGGATTATTTCTTTTATGTGATGCGTTTCAATTAAAAACTTTCTCAAGAAGATTTAAGAGACACCACAGAAGAAGAGGCAAGAAGAACAATTTTAGTTTGCTCTTTCTACATCTGCTCTTAAAACTTCATTGGCTTAGAGCATCCCAGGGCTCCTCAGCACGGCACGGCTTGGCACGGCACAGCACCCGGCCGTCAGCCCCCGGCCCGGCCCCCGCTGATGATTTGTCCCAATTAGCATAGCAATTACACCCCCGCAATGAGGCCAGCGGCCTGGTGGGACGTGAGCTCAAAGACACACTTGCCCTCTGGGCTCCCTGCAGCAGCAAGGAGAGGCCATAAATAATCTCGGTGTCCCCTCCCAGCCGAGCCTGTCCCTGTCCCTGGCTTGGGACCACCCGGCCGGAGCTCGGACCTTTCTGCCCGGCTGTAAGGACACTGTGGCCGGGCTGGGACGCTCCCTGACAGCTCGGGCAGGGGGAACACGTCCCCAGCTACATTTGGGATGGGCACCTTCGCTGCTGGGACCGACCTGGCACCACTGCTCTGCCAAGGGAGGGCACTGGTACCCACAGCCTGCTGCCAGCATCCCTTCTCCAGCTCCCAGGGGACAGCAGGGGACAGGGGGGAGCTGCTCCCTGTCCTGCCAGCTGGCACAGGGCACTGCAGACCCGGGCTGCGTGCGGGGCACACCTCGGGCCGGGAGGAGAGGGCTGGGCTGATGCAGCTCCTCCGGGGGCGGGTGGCGCTGCCGCTGTCCCCGCGGGTCCCCGCGCTCCCCGGGGCTCTGCCCGCCGGTGTCAGCGCTGCCAGGCGGTGCCCCCGTGCCCCGGCGCCGGGCTGGGTGGCCATACATGGTCGGGAGCACGGAGAGGGCTCGCTGCTGGCCCGGGAGGGGAAGGGGGGTTATCGGGAGCCCTGCGCGGCCCCGATAGCGCCGAGTGCCACAGAGCTGCTGCAGCTGCTGCGCTGGATTAGTGCCGATAAGGAAGGGGCCCTCGACACAGCAGGAATTCAGCTCGCTGACGGATGCAGATCCCGGCGCGCCGCTATTCAGCCCTTCCAGAGCCTGACCTGATTCCGATGCAACCTCCATCCCAGCCCAGCCCCGCTGCCAGCCGCGGGGGAGGCAGCTCAGCTGCCCCAGGACGGCTCCCCCGGGACACCGAGGTCCCCCAGACCCTGCCGAGGCCCCTTCTCCCAGTCTGTGCTCCGTGCTCCCTGGACTGGCAGCGTGGAGCAGGCTTGGCAATGCCCACCAGTGCTGGCCCCAGCAGCGCTGGGCTCTGTCGCCTTTCCCAGTGCTGCCCTTGGCACCCAGTTCCCACTGCACCCACAGAGGAGGCAGCCCCGGCCCCACCAACATTCCCAGAACTCGCCTTGTTCATCACAACGAGCGGCATCCCAGGGTAGCTCCCGTCCCTCCCTCCCCTGCCACGATTTGCCATTCTGCAGGCGATGTGTTTATCCCAACACTGGAGGGTTTCATCCCCCTCTGCTGCAGCTGCTGGGCCTTTGTGCAGCGCGGGGCTGCACCGGAGCATGCCCAGACAAACCCCCTCGTTTGCTGAGACGCAGATTTTGGGGTAATTACCAGGTCTTAGAAACACACACAAAGAGCCCACAGCTGGTGGCACATTCGAGCTGCACATTCATGCAAAATCAGTCATTTTACCCCTGTGTGGGCTCTGTGTGCACACAAGGGCTCAGCTCACGCTCTCGTGCCATGATCGATATTGATTGGCTCCTGTGTTTCTCAAATAAATCATTCATCAGATTTTTGCTGTTTTGCTGCTGGATCTTTCTCTGAAGAACACACTCAGGGAATTTCACCTTATTCCCTGCCCCGAGTCCCTCCACGTGGCGCTGGGCCCTGCCCAGCCACACACGCCGCCTCCAACCCTTCGCTCAGCGTTTGGCTTCTCACACGTAGCGCGGCAGAGTTCACTGCTGGGCCGAGCCAAGCACGCAGCACACATATGTTCTTTGTTTTTCTATCTCGCTTCCTAGAATTCACACACTTCCGTGCGCTCGAGTTTATCTCCGCACGAGTGAAGCGCCAGGATTGGCAGTGTCCCTGCTCCAAAGGCAAACACGGCGCTCTGCCGTGCAAACGAGCCCAGCTCTCCTCCAAGGAAGCATATGCCTTGCAAAGAGCCACAGGTTTTCTGGGTTGCTCCAAGCTGGCCCACCCACTTCTCCCCGAAGCTGAAATAAAGTGAGAAGAGCGAGCACTGCCGAGGGTTTGCCGCTCTCGCCGCTCCCGCCTTCCCTCATGCTGAATCCAGCTGTGCCTTGGCACGGGAAGGGAGAGGAAATCCAGCAGCTGTCACATCCCACAGCCCAAATCTCTCCCTGTTTTCTCCCCATCAGTGACACAAAGTTTGGAGTCACCACCCCGGACACAATGGGCAGTGGCAATGCCTGTGACTTGAACAAAAACATGAGGGTTTCCTGTTAAACCTGCGAGATCTGGCTAAACACGGAGAGAGGCAGAGCGGCACAGGAGTGGACCAGCAGCGTCCAGAGCTCCCCTTCCCTCTCATGCCAGCTCAACCTGCTGCTTTAGGAGGGAAACCAGCTATCTCCCCACCTTCCCTATCTCCATAGAAGAGCCGGCGGTAGGAGGAGGCAGCAGGAATTTGTGAGAGGCTCGGCGGGGAGGAAGCAGCGACACAGAGTGAGGAAGCACACGGAGTTTGCTGTTTTCTGGGAGGATGTGGGTGAGAGCAGGCTGGGGGACTAACCCAGGGCTGCCAGCGGCAGCCAGGGCCAGACCTGTCCCACAGTGAGGGTCGGTTCCGCCTGCCCAGCACAGCCAGCGGTGACACCAACACGGCAGGGTGACGGTGGCAGGGCCACCCTGGCAGCAGGAGCTGGGAGCCACCCGCACCCACGCGAGCCGGCCGGGTGATTCAGCGCCCGCCGCCGCCCTGCCACGCGCACAGCCAGCATCCCCTCCACGCAGAGCACGGCCGCAGCTCCTCCTCAGCCTCTTCCTCCTGGATAATCCCTTCCTGCCATGCCCACGCCGCCGGCTCGGCGTGTGCGCGTGCATGGAGCCCGGGCGAGGGAGAGGAGCAGGCAAATCCGGGCAGACAGACCCCGTCTCTCCTGCCTGGCTCTGCTCTCTGCAGCACGGCAAATCCTGCCAGAGCGAGGCAGGTGAATTTGTAACGCTGTTGGAGCTCCAAGTCCCCTTTTCCTTTCCACTGTTTTGCATAGATCTGCCCTGTCAAATCTCAGCCATCACAGAGCAATTCCGGGCAGCCTCCGCCTTCCATCAGGAGTCCTCGGGGCATCTCCCGAAGATCAGACCTAGTTAAAATCTCTGGTTTCTGTGCAAAGCCCCCCAGACCGTGACAGCAGCGCTCCGTTGCCTGGGGCATTTAAGAGCGTGCATGTGTGAATGGACATTTCCAGCTCTGCATAGATGTGCTCTTCTGCCATTTCACGTCAGCATCAATCTGGCTATTAATGTGCCTGTTGTTGTGCCTCGTGCTTCTAAATGAGAGAGGAGATTTCCAGCCCTGGCCATTCCGGTATGGATGGACCTTCCCAAATCCGGTGCTGATTCAGAGACTGACTGGATGGGAGACACAAACCTGGCTTTACTATGGTCCAATTGTCTCTTTTGCTGGTTTGGGGTGTCTCTGAGTGCACCAGCCCTCACCTGTACCCCAGAATATCACTGGCCTCCTGCAGGGCTTCTTCCAGCCTCATGGAACTGACCCCAAACCATCAAGGAGCCTCAGCCAAGACTGCCTGGCCATGTGTGGCTCAGCAGAGTCCCCGAACCCCTGATGACACCCCAGTGAGGCAGCCAGGCCAATCCTTCACGGGGGCAAACCTCCAGTGCAAACCCTGCTGCCTGGCCAGGGAACCCAGCCCTGGGTAAACACCACCACCCCCTCCCACCAGGAGTCTGCTGCTCCTGATCCCTCCTTATTTGATTAACAGATAACCAGATGCTGTAAACCTGACCGTGCTCCTGCCTGGACCATCCCATCCTCCCACCACACCCTCGTTTGGCCTCACACCAGCCGAACGAGCCCAGGCTCTGAACGAGCCCAGCCACAGGAATCCCCCAGGTGAGACAAAGGATGGGTTACCTGGAGGATCCTGGTGCTGAGAGCACCCCAGAGCACCAGACCACCCTGACAGAGCAGCGTGCCAGGAGCTGTTTGAGGCTCCCGTGTGTGCTGGGAACACAGCACAGCCACGCTCCGCAGCACAGCAGAGCCGACATTTTCTCCCTCCTCTCCTCTGCTGTCTCCATCAGCCGCGACCACCGCGAGCTCGAGGCACACAGCAGATCCCAGCAGCACGGCTGCTGTCCCCACCACCACCGCCGCACACACGGAGGGATGGGCAGGTGGCACAGCCCTCAGGACAGGACAGGACAGGACACCTCCCTGCTGCCGGTGCCAGCGGTGCCGTCTCCATGCTCGGGGACTCAACAGCTGCCAAGCCCAGCAGCCTCTTTGCACCTTGCAAACACACCAACAGCCTGAAAGGCAAACACGGGGGAACAGCTGGGCACAGAGCTGCTGGTTTGCTGTGCCAGGGAGTGTCCCCCACACCTGGCGAAGCCGTGGCTCCCCACCGTGTTTTACCTGAATGGGTACGTTGGGGCAAAGCAGATAAAATTTCCAGGTGAGCGCGAGCCATGAGGCTGGTGGGAGGAAGGCGCGGGCAGACTCACACCTTGCAGGCACAGGATATTCTCCAGCCGGTCCCAAACGCTCTAACAGGTGGCCCAGCTTGGCAGTCGTGCCACTTGGCGCTGGCAGCTCTCCAGCTCACTCCGCCTCGGAACCAGTTGTGCACGAGCAGGGATTCTCTGGGTTTGTCTTTGTTTCAAACTGAGAGCAAAACCACCCAACGGGACTGAAAATCCCAGCAGGACCCAGAAGCATCTTGGAGCACTGCGGGCTTGCCAAAATGGGTGCTCCACTCCAATCCACACACGGCTTTCCCCGAAAGGCTGCTCCTTCACGCTGCTTATTCACATCCACACAAACCACCTGTCACTTTCCCTCCCACGGAAATATCCCTGCAAGATCCAAGTTCCACCACATGGACTCCAAAATCCGTTTCTTTGGAAGCATTAATTACACACCCTGAGAGACACGCTCTTCCCTTCCTCCGTACGCCTTCCCGGGATGAGGCGCTTGGCTGTTTACTCGCGGTGTTACTACAATATTGAACAACAGGAGCCAGAGCGCTGCCAAGGGCTGCGAGAGAGGGATCCCCCGGCTCCCCGGCATCCCCCGGCTCCCCGGGATCCCCCGCTCCGCACGGCCCTGCCAGCCTGGGGAGCCCCGGCCGTGCTCCGGGTCTACCCGCGGTGGTCTCGGGTGGGGTTCCGGGGCATCCTCCCCAGCACGGGGGGCTGGTAACCAGGCAACGGTGGGATAAGGGAAACCGCGGTACCCGGCGTTGCCATGGCAGCCGCCGGGGCCGGGATGCGGGCGGGTCGGGGCGCGGGGCGATGCCCCGGGGCAGCGGGGCGGGGTCCCGGCCGCCTCCCCGGCTGGAGCGGGCTGGGGC
>VYXC01000804.1:2977896-2988797 GCA_013397175.1 Platysteira castanea
GGGGGCGCGGCCAGCACGGCCCGGCCCCCGGCGGCTCCCAGATCCCCCCAGAGGAAGGCGCGGGGATGCTCAGGGGGATGCAGCCCCTCTGCTCTGGACACCGCTGGGGGTGTCCAGCCTGCAGAAGAGAAGCTCCAGGGAGAGCTCGGAGCCCCTTCCAGGGCCTAAAGGGGCTCCAGGAGAACTGGAGAGGGAATGGGGACAAGGGATGGATTGATGGGATATGGGGGGAATGGCTTCCCACTGCCAGAGGGCAGGGGTAGATGGGATATGGGGAAGAAATTCCTCTCTGTGAGGGCGGTGAGGCCCTGGCACAGGGTGCCCAGAGAAGCTGTGGCTGCCCCTGGATCCCTGGCAGTGTCCAAGGCTCGGTTGGATGGGGCTTGGAGCAACCTGGGATAGCAGAAGGTGTGTCAGGGATTTGGAGCTTGAAGACCCCTTCCAACCCAAACCATTCAGTGATTCTGTGGTTCCCTGGTGCCTGCAGGGTGCAGCTGTGAAGGGAAAACGCTCACCTGGCTGGGAAACTTCCCTTCCCACAGCAGAGCAGGTCTTGACTCTGCCCTGAGCTGTGGGGAGAGTGAGGAACAGACTGGGAGCTCTCTGGGGCCAGCAGGAAACACACACAGGTGAGCTGGCAAACACGGCACAGAGGCTTTGCTGTCCTGCTGCCTCCTGAGAGCTGGGAAAGGGGCTGCCGGGCTGCCAGGCCAGGTGGCCCAGGTCACAGGGCTTCAGCCACATCACTCAGCCAATCTCAGGTCAGGGTGGGCAGCAGGGCCATTTCCAGCAGGGTCTGGCACACCCAGGACCTGTTACCTGCCTTGCCTGCCCCGACTTCACCAGCATTTGGCAGCTGCAGGAAACCAGAGCCCTTGGGTGTCACCCAGAGCAGGCCAGGAGCCAGCCCGTGCTGCAGCCAGCCAGGGCAAACGCTGTCTGACTGAAGGGCAGGACAAAAAGCCCTGTGGAAAGCTCTGAAAGCCCAGCCACAGAGCTCTGTGGCAAGCCCAGCTCATGCCCATCAGACAGCCAGGCGGGCTGGGAGGAGCAAGATCGGGAGGCAGATCCGTGTTCAGTCCAGGGTGCTGGGGGCACTGCCAGGCAGCAGCTGAGAGCCGTGGGCACCGCTCCCTCCCCGGCCAGGCTGGCACACCTCTGTCTGCCTGGCTCTGGCTGCTGCCCTGGAGAGCCATTTCTTCTTGGAAAAACACCTCAGCAATGCTGTCACCACCGAGCTGGCTCATCCTCTACTGACTCCAACGCATCTGAGATAGAAATCAGGCAGTGACGGCACCGCTCCACAGCCATTTCCCCGGTTCCAGTAAAACATAAGAAGAAAATAAACCAGCACTGGCATTTTAAGGCAATTATTCAAAGGGTCAGAAGATACAGACCAGCACTGAGGAGCTGGAAAACATCAAGTCACTCTAATACAGTGGGATAACAGGATAAGGCTGTCAGTTACCCTGCAGAGAGGGAGGCAGAGATCAAGCCATTATAATCAAGTTTTGGCTTCTCTGACCTTATCTGCTTCTCAGCTGTCACTATCCACAGCACACAGTAAAACATTCAGGTGTGACCATGCCCTGGGGGCTGCAGTGAGCACGGCGGGGCCCTGCAGAGCCCTCAGCACAGATCCCCCAAGCAGCAGCGGCCAGGACACAGCTGGATGTGGCTGGATGTGTTCCTTGCTCTCCTTCCCTTGGTTCTTTATTCACAAATTGCCAAGGAGCTGCCCAAAGTGAATAGAATAAAAAAACCAGCAGGAAATTTTTTTCTCCTGTACAAACTCAGGTAAAATAGAGACCCCAATGTGAATGTGGGAAGGGAAGAGGAAAAGCAGCTCCAGCAGTCGCTCGTGGTAAACATCTGCTCCCCAGAGCTGTGCTGCTGGAGAGGCTGCACCGAGCTCCAGCTTCTCTTCTGGAGAAATTGGGCCAAAAGTAATGCGGAGGCCAGGCAGGAGATGCTGATTTATGCTAACAAAGGGGCTGGGCTCATCTCCTCAGCTGGGAGAGAACAGGAGCCCTGCCAGCAGCTCCAGCAGGGCATGAGTTCACTGAGCCCGTGTCCCTCACCCTGGAGCAGGAGTCTCCTCTCCATGGGTTTGGGGTAGGGCCGGAGCCACTTGCTCTCCAGAACTTTCCCCTCTAATTTTAAGGTCTCTCCCTGTAATGCCAAGCCTGGGAATTGCCAGTTTGGTGTCAACGCAGCCCTCGGCCCCATCAGGGACACGGGGGAACGGCGCAGTGACAAAAGCCGTGTGTAGCCACGAGGCTGCGTTTACCCCAATAACATCATTTCCCATCAGGTCCCAGTCATTCCTCGTGCCCTGAATCCCTGCAGGAGCGGGGACCGGGCAGTGGCTGCACCGGAGCTCCTGCACTCCCCGCGGAGCACAGCTCCAGCTGAAGTCGGGAGACTCCGTGCCAAGCGATGATGTTACCGACCACGGAAAGGAACCAATCCCCAACTGGAGGAAAAGCATTTTTGCAGAGAAACATCATCGCTGAAACCCTATAAACAGATCTGTTTTGACACAGCAGAACAAAGAGCTATAAAAGGAGAGATCGGGAAAACCGCCGCTAATGGGCGGTAATTCACGTGGTGCCCGCCAGGCTGTATTTTTGTAATTTGCATCCCTTTGGGACGCTGGCCTGTGGTTTCCAGAGCACAGAGGAAGATGGGAACAGCCCGGCCAGATGTGGGGCCACGCTCAGCAAGCACCCTGTGTCTCGGAAGATGCTCTGGAGCAGGACACTGAGCGAGCAAAGGGCTTTACAAGAGCCACAGGTGATGGCCTGGGCTGTCCCGGGAGCTCCTCGGGGCTGGGCTGGTAGCCACCACAGCTCTGCTCCCCCAGGGGATGGACAGTGCTCCAGGAGTGGGAGCAGAGCGGTGTCTGAGGCGTCTGCCTCATCTGCACAGCACTTGGGAACAGCACGGCAGCCGTGGCCAGGCGGCTCCATGGGAAAATAATCACTCCTAATCTGCTTAGAAAACTTCATCCCTTGGGAAAACACAGCATACCTGCCCCTGGGCCTGGGGGGAGACACTGCTGGATGGCAGGTTTAGAAGAAATAAATTAAATTTGTATTAGGGGCTGAAGGCGTTTCTCTGCTGTGAGAGACTTTCAGCAGAGCACTAACCCCTGAGGAGGTGAAATCCACAGCAGAGGAGAAGGTCCCGCATGTGCTGAAATGTTACCATTACTGGTCCCGGGAACAGAGCTCCAGCAAGATCTGCTCTTATCGGGTTGCAATTTTTGGGTTATTCCTTCTCAAAGGATCAATTTCTCCAGTAATAAACCACTACGAGCTGCTGCTCCGCTCCAGCTTATCCACAGCAACCCCCAGATCCCAGAGAGCCTCTGCACAAACCTACCCTGGGTCTGTGACTTACTGCATTCCCACTTTAACCAGACCAAAACAAAACAGGGAAGTCAGGCAGGGCCCTGTCTCTTACTCAAGATCAGCTGCTTCTGTTTATGGAAAATTGTTGCCGTCAGTGCTGCACATGCAGGGCAGTCCCTGCAGCCTGCCCAGCCTCGGTGTGCGGGGAGCGGGAGCCCCCCACTCCTCCCTGGAATTCAGCAGGGCTGCCCAGGCCCTTTTCACAGGTTATGAAGTGGGAACAGTCCCCCCCTGGGCCCTGCAGACTCTGTTCTTCACAGGCAGCTCCTGCATCCGTGGGAGGTTTCTGGGCTGCTGCTCTGTAAAGGGGTTTGAGGTCAGGCTGACTCGGTGCTTCCCAAAAGGCACTGACCCCCTTTGTTTCGGTTCAGGTCTGGGGCAGCCACCCAGCACCGCTCCAAATCCACGAGAAGTGAAGCAAAACCAGGAACTCAGCCACCCCTCCCCACCGGCAGGCAGGTGGCAGCCCCAGCCCCAGGGAGAGGCAGGTGCTTTCTGCACACCCGGAGCCAGACCAGACCTGCTGTCCCAAAATCCCAACACAAACCACAGCCGCCCAGAACCTTTTCCAGGGGAAGCGCTCAGTGCTGGGAACCCAGGGGATGTTCCCAGGAGCTGAGGAACCTAAAACATCCCTTTTCTCCCAGCCATGGGCGTCACTGGCAGGGAGGGCCACTCCATCACATGCCCCACATGCCCGCTCCCCAGGGATCCTTGGCACCTTGGCACATCATTGCTTCCTTCCCAGCCCATCCCAAAGTTCCACCTCCGTGTGGAGCACTACCAAAACATTTTTTAGAAGAGTGCAGGCTGGCCAGGCTCCACAGGACCCCCCTGCAGCTGACCACAAGGCCAGGGAGGGGAGCAGGCAGCCTCTGCTCATCCTGAGCATCTCCTTGCATGCCCCAGCATCCACGAGGAGATACAGGCATTTGTTTCCTGGAGGGAAAGGTGTCCGTGCTCCGGCGGGGCAGGGAGGGCGGGCTGGCTGTGCCACCCCTGCGGGCAGGAGGAGCTCTCGGGCACCGCAGAGCTCACAGCACGGAGATGCAGGGCTGGCTCGCCCTGGGCGCTGCCCGGGAGGGTGACTGCTCTGCACCGCGCTCCGGCGCGGCTTTCGGCTGCCTCCGGCTTCTGTCACCGTCCCACAGCCGCCCCGGGGTGCGGACCTGCCCCGCGCCGCTGCCAAACTCTCCCGGAGCAGACCGAGAGCGGCTGCGGTCCTGGGAGGGAGCGCTGGCTCAGCCCAGAGCCACGGCATGGAAAAATAAACAAGCAGGCGTTTCTCTCGCAGGGAGGGGCGTCTCGTAAAAGGCACTTCCTAAATCCCCCCGCAAACACGAGAGCAGCGGCCGCCCCTCCCAGAGGGTGGAATATCTGCACCTCGGGGCTCCCGTTCGCCACAGAGCCGCCAGCGTGGCCCCGGAGGTGCGGGCAGTGTGGACACAGCTGCCACACCCTGCACCCTAAGGTGGCACAGCTGTGACCTGGCAAAAGGAGAGAGTTCCCTCTCCCCGGGCGCTGCTGGCAGCCCCTCGCCCGCTGAGTGTGCCACGGCCCTGCCAGGAAGCACTCGCACACCCTGTCCAGACAGGTCTATTTACAGGAGAAGAGCCACGGACACGGGGCCAGGAGGTGTCCCCCAGCCAGCACGGCCAGCTGCTGGCATGGGCTGTGCCCCCCCGGGCCTGGCTCGGTGCTGTGCCCAGCCACCACCATGTCACCCCTGGCACCAGCCGAGGGCAGGGTCACTTTGCAGGTGCTGTTTTCAGAGTCCGGGGGCAGCCACGGGTCCCTGGCTGCACGGACAGTCCAGAGAGAGGTGGGGGCTTGGCTGGTGGCATCGTGCCCTGGCCGCAGCCCAGGGCAGTGGCCTGTGCCAGCTGGAGAGGCACAGCCCAGGCAAGTGTCCATCCCGCTCTTAGTCGTTCTCGCTCTGCAGGGGACAGAGAGGAGAGCGGGTGAGGTGCCAGGGGCCAGGCTGGGGGTACAGCCCCTCTGCAGGGCCCCCCTGCCCAGGCACAGCCCTGCCCCCTCACCTCCATTTTGCTGTATATCCAGCCGAGGAGCTTTGTCACTCGTGTGTACACTCCGGGCTTGTTCTTCTGGCCACATCCTGTCCCCCAGCTCGTCACCCCCGCCACGTACCAGCGGCCATTGTCCTCGCAGACCAGGGGCCCTCCGCTGTCACCCTGGCTCGGAGGGGCAGAGCAGTGAGGAAGGGAGATGGGAGACGCCCCTCTGTGGGTACCCAAAAGCGGGCAGCTGTCCCCTGGTGTGCCCCCAGCTCACCTGGCAGGCGTCCTTCCCTCCCTGCAGGTACCCGGCGCACATCATCCGCGGGGTCAGGTAGCCCTCGTACACCTTGTCGCTGTTGCAGATCTTGTAGTCGATCAGCTTCACCTCGGCCTCCCGCAGCTTCGGGGACGTGTTATCTGCAAGGCAGGAAGAGCTGAGGGGCAGGGGGGGCCTCGTCATCCCCCACCGCCCCCGGCCCCTCGGCAGCAGCAGCAGCAGGGAGGAAGCGGGTGTTTCCCACAGGGCTGGTTTCTGCAAAGCCTCGCAGCCGGGAGGGCGATCCCGAGGGTTATCCCTGCGGGAAAGCCCTGGAGGGCCGCAGCAGGGCTGTGCTCGTGGGCAGGAGCTGCCTGCGGGGAGCCGGAGTCCTCACCTTCATTCTCCCGGGTCTTCCCGAAGCCGGTGATGAAGCAGGACCGGCCGGTCTGGAACCGCTGGCCGTACATGGGCAGGCAGGCGGGGCGCACCTGGGCTGCGGGGACAGGGACAGCGGCTGAGTCACCCGCGGCACGAATGGCCACAGCCCCGCAGCCAGGGAGGGGCCTGGGCCGCAGGAAAGGCTCCCCTCTCTGCCCACCCCATGGGTCTCCCCGGCCCCATGTGGGGCTGGTGGCACAGCCGAGCCCGCGGCTGCGTGTGCCAGAGCCTTCCTGGCCACGGGACAAGCGAGGTGGCCACAGCAGGGTTGGATGCTCCAGCTGGCAGCAGCCCCACACACCTCATGGTTCCCAGGGGACCCGAGCAGCCTCTCGCTCCTGCCCATGTCCCCGTCCCCCAAACATCACCCCAGCCAAGCCCGGGTGAGCTGAGAGACCTCACCTGAGAGCGTCAGTGGCCTGGAGAGCTTCATGAGGGCGATGTCGTAGTCGTCATGGTCGTCGCTGTAGTTGGAGTTGATGATGACCTGGGACACAGGGATGCCCTCCATGGGCTGCTTCAGGTCCGACACTCCCCCATACACCTTCCAGTCGTCCAGGATCTTCATGCTGTTCCTGGCGGGGTGAGATGGGGCAGGAGGGAGTGAGACCCGGGGCGTGGGGCTGGGCTGGGTGCCCGGGCTGGCAGCAGCACTCACATGAAGAAGCAGTGGGCAGCGGTCAGCACCCACTGAGCGTCGATGACGGTGCCGCCGCAGATGTGGATGGGCCCGTACTGCACGCTGACCTGCCAGGGCCACTTGTTCACAGACGTCTCCTTGCCCCCGATGATCCGGCCAGAAATCCTCTGCCCGCAGGCTGGAGGGGAGAGCAGGGCTGGGAGAAAGGCTCGGGGGGAAGGGGAGCATGGAGGGAGACACACACAATATCCCCACCACCCAGTGGGGACCAGGGTGTACAATATTAGTTTTCTACCACCCAGAAAACTTCCCGGAAAACGCCCCGTTTGCCCAGCCTTGTGCAGAGAAAGGAGGAAAGTGCCCCCAAGCCTGTGAAAAGGGGGCCCACCCCTCTCTGTGTCCCAGCCAGCTCCTTACTTGTGCACCGCAGGGAGACGAACTTTCCTGTGAGACACTGGGAGCTGCGGCAGAGAGGAGGGAGACCCGGGCTCAGCCCCATCCCTGCGGCACCAGCGCAGGGGCAGGGCAGGAGGGGACCCTGGTACCTGTTGAGGCTCTGCTGGATGGTCTCTCTCTCCTCAGTCACCGTGAGGCTCTTGCCAGAGACACGCAGGGGGATGTACTCGGTCTGTGACGCACTGGGAGGGGAGAGGACAGGCAGTGAGGGTCCCCCCATCCAGGCACTGACCACTTGGTCCCTGCACAATGCCCAGAGCAGCGCTGGACACGCCGCCTTCCAGCGGGAGAACACAGCACCGGGGGGAACAGCACAGCAGAGCCTGCACCCAGTCAGGGCAGGGGCTGGGCAGGGCCCCAGCACCCGAGCAGAACAACCCATCCTGCAGGAATTACTTCTGGAATCCCAGCTGCCGGCAGGTTTTCCTGGAGAAGGACTCGTCCCAGTCACTGCTGCAGACCGGCAGCCACTGGCTCTCGGTGCTGGAGTAGACGTGGAGCAAGGACTCCTCGGATGAGAAGCGCACTGTGGGATGGAGCAGGAGGGTCAGGGGTGCCCAGCGCCCCGGGGCTGCCCTCATTCCCACCGCCCCAGCTCCCAGTGCCTCACCGCAGCCCAGCTCGTCGCTCCTCTGGGAGCAGTCGACGACGCCGTCGCAGCGCACGGCGCTGTCCTTGCAGCTCTCGGCTGGTTCCTTGTACACGATGCCCGTCTGCGACCGCCAGAACATGACTGGAAGCAGGAGGACACCACGCTGAGGCCAGGGCTGGCCGTGGGTGAGGGGCTGTGGCCCACTTGGGTGGGCATCCGGAGGCGTGCCAGGCACAGGAGCATTCCCAGTCACCCGGTGAGAGCGTGAGGTGCGTTTGAGCCACGAGTGAACTGAACACAGGCCTGGGGGAGGACTGGCCACCCTGAGCACCCCCCGTGCTGCCCAGCTGCTGCAAGCCCCTGTCCCTTCACCCACAGAAAACATTCAGCCTGTGAGTGCCTCCAGGCTGGAGAGTGGCAGCTGGATGTCACCGGGGTTAAAGGGATTCCCCGGTGCTGTGCCTGTTCTGCCTACAGACCATGATTTGCCCTGGGGAGGGCAACTGTGGGGGCTGCTGGGGTGCCCTGCTGCCCACTGGAGTAAGCCCAGCAGAAGCAAAGCACGCTGCAGCCCCGAGCCCCGCAGATACTGCCTCCAGCCCAGGCAGCAGATCCCTTTTCTCCCTCCCCCTGCTCCCGTCTCTCCACCAGATGTCAGGAACACCCCGGGAATGGGACGAGCACATCCCTGCCTCTGGGCCAGGGGTTTCCCTCGGGCACTTCCCAGCGTGGGTATCCCCAGACTCTGCTGACCCCCAGCCCCTCTGAGGTCCCCTCCAGGAGCCTGGAGCCCCCCCGGGCCGGGACCCCACTCACAGAGCAGGATGAGGGCGATGAGCAGCACGATGAGGACGGAGACGCAGAAGATGAGCGCAAGACGCCGCTGGCTCATGCAGGGAGCTCTGAACATGGAGGACCCTGGCAGCAGGGCACAGGCAGGGTCAGGGGGGGCAGCGGCCTCCCTGGGGCACCCAGACCCTGCTGCCCACCTCTGGGCTGTGGGAGAGCAGGGCCGTGCACACCCCAACCTGCCCTGTGGTCACTGCCCTCTCCCGTGTCCCCGGCACCCCTCACACCCCCAGGGAAACACCAGCCCGGCTTTCAGTGCCATCCCTGCCTCCCTCCACCCCTCCCCATCCTGGGTGGGACCAGGGCCAGGGCCCCATCCTTACGTGTGCTCTCACAGGCCGAGCAGGGGCTCGGGGCTGGGCCGGACTCAGGGCTGTAGGGTTTGAAGCTGATGCCCAGGACGTTCTCTCGGGGCTGCGGAGGTCGGGCACCGAAGATGCTGCTGACCGTGGAGACATGGAGGAGGCTGGGGGAGACACTGCTGGGCGAGGCAGTGGTCTGTGGGCAGAGGGGACTGTCACCAGCAGTGACTGCTGCCACCCCAGAATCCCCCAGCTGCCACCCTACCAGCTGTGAAGGTGAAAGCAACACAGAGACGGAGCTGAGGCCCCTGGCACCACAACGAGCCTGCTCCTCACAGTGCCATGAGCCTCGTGGAGAGTCACCACCCCAGTGCCTCTCTCTGTACCAGAACCTGAGCCATATCCCACCCACGATGGCCAAACACCTCCTTGCCACAGGGCTTTTCCCCTTCAGGTGGCCGAACTTCCCAAAGCCATCACTGAGCCGAGCAATCAGCCGGGTATTTGGCATCGTGACAGCCACGCTGTGGCCCAGTTCCACGGGGCCAGTGCCCCAATTTATGCATCTATCCTTAATTAGCCATTTGAAAAATACAGTGCAATTTCCAGCTGTCATTTAGTAATACTTAATAATCAGTGTTTTCCAAGCCCTGAAACGTCCTGCACCCCGGAATGCTGCTCTGCAGTTGTGTCACTCCCAGTCCACGAATTCACAAAAGAATATGTATCCGTTTCCTTTCCTCAAAATACCCTCTTCCAAATGCTCCTTCAGTGACAGAAACCAGAGCCTCTCATTTTCCTTCAGAGAGGACCTGTGAACAAATCCCCAAATCAGTGCTGCTTCCTCTATGTTTTGTAGGATGGATGGGGCTTGGAGCAGCCTGCTCCAGTGGAAGGTGTCCCTGCCCATGACAGGGGGCTGGAACCGTGTGAGCTTTAAGTCCCTTTCAATCCAAACCATTCTGGGATTCTGTAACAGCGCTTCTGAAGGGGAACCCAGGGAGAAGTGGAGCCACCACCCCACAGGGACAATTTACCAGGCAGAGATGGGCTCTCACACATCCCTCTGGGAGCCTGTCTCTGATTTTAGCCCCTGCACTGCTAGAGATCACCTTCTCCACGACCAGAAATCATCCCTTTCCCTGCCAAGCCAGCCAGGGGCACTGGGGCTGGAGCACAGCTCTGGAACAGGCAGGACGGGGACACGGGCACAGCTGGAGCACAGCTGGGAGCCCCCCTGGCCCTTCCAGCCGGGTTTTCTCTCCCGTCCTGTTTCTCCCCGGGAACCGGGAGCCCTGATGAGCAGGTCGTGAGGCTGCTCGGGCTCGTGCTTTGTGAGCTCGGCTGTGCCCTCCCCGGCGATGCGATGCGATGCGGTGGTGTAACTTCNGCACCGCTAATGTCCCCCGGCCACGGCGAGCCACCTCCCCGCGCGTGGGGAGCTCCTGGGCACGGGGAGGAGCTGCGAGAGGCGCTCTTCCGGAGCAGAGGCACTTTCTGTTTCACTGCATCAGCCCCACTCTCACCCCTTCCCCGCCAGACAGCGGGAACCAGCCTGGATCTGCTCCAGGTTTCCCTGCACCCCGATTTCCCGGCAGTGCTGCAGCCTCGCCTTCTCCCGAAGGAGCCCGGGAGAGCCCCTCGGTTTTCTCCTCGGGGCTGGAGGGTGCCCTGCAGTGCCATCCCCCAGTGAGCCTGAGCAGCCACAACAACGATGGGATTTCAGCTCTCACACACCCACATCGTGGGGCATCCCTGGGTACCCTCAGTGCCCACTGCCGGTGNGTGTAACTTCCTGGGCATTATCCGTGACTCACGGCCCGGCGAGGCCACGCGTCCCGCGCAGGGTCCGAGCGCAGCGCAGCGCCGGGGACACGCCGGGGACACGCCGGGGACACGCCGGGGACACGCCGGGGACACGCCCGCCCTGC
>VYXC01000804.1:2998224-3045700 GCA_013397175.1 Platysteira castanea
CAGGGCAGCCCGGGCTCTGCCCCAGCACGCAGGGAGATGTGGAGTTCCGGGGGTACCTGCAGCAGTCCAAGGGCACCGTGCAGCCCGAGCAGGCCCCGGACAAGGGAATGCCCCTCCTGGGCCGTGCAGGGTCCGTGCAGGGCCTGGGCAGCACCGACACCGTGCTGGACATGGAGTGCTCCGAGCTGGCTGTGTCCAAAGGGTATTTGAGGCAGTCCTGTCCCGAGCGTCCCCTCACACAGGACTTTGCTCCACAGGGAGCCCCTGCCTGGGACTTTTCCAGCCAGGTGGGGCCCCAAGCCCCCACTCTGCTGAGCTGGGTGGATCCAGGTGCTGCACTGACCCGCAAAGCCAGCCCTGAGCTCCTGAAAGCTCCCTTCGACCTGAGCATCTTCGACAACACTGCCTTCCTGGGGACGCTGCCGCTCGTGTCCAGCCTCAGCCCCGCCTGGATCTCGCTGCCCATCAAGGCCCCGAGCCGGCTCAGCGGGGACAGCAAGGACAGCCGCCTGTGACCCGTCCTGGGGCAACCAGCCCTGCACACTGACCCAACTACCTCGTCTGCCACCGGATAAGCTACTGCTGACCCCCGAATGTTCACGGTGCCGGGCCCAGATGTGGCCCAGGAGCACCAGTTCAGCCACTGGCGGGGGTTCTTTGGCCCCAGTCCTGCTGTGGGCAGCCCCCAGTGCGTCCCTCCAGCCAGCCCAGCTAACGGGACACAGGGATGGGATGGGCTGTGCTGGAGGGGCTCATCCCCATCCCCACCTCCCCGGGCCACCAAGGATGCACACTGGGACACCTCTGCCTTGTCTGCCCTCAGCAGCCCAGCATGGGCCACAGGGCCACCCTCGGGGCCCGGGGCGGTCCTGGGCTTCCACTTCCCCCCTTCCTGGGCCAGCGCTGGGCTCCTCCTGCTGATGTCCACACTTCTGATGCCATCTCGAACTTTCACAACACTGACACCGAAAGCAGATGTCAGCCTGACATCAGTGCCCTGCTGCTGGCAGCATGGGGCTCCCGCCCTGCCTGACCTCACACAGATGGACCGAGGGACTTTCCTGACCCTACAGAGACCCTTCAGCATCCAGCCCGTCTGGGAGAGGCCCAGAACAGGATATGGGATGTGCCTACGAGCCCAGCACGAGCCAGGGCAGTCCTACCCACACTATGGTCTGTGTTCTGCCACTATCGGATACAGACATTATTTATTGCATTTCATTTGTAAATACAGAAAGGATGTGGTGTTATTTATTTGGTCCACTTGTCTGTTCATCCTCTCCTAAGGCCAAGCTGAGCTTTCTGTTTCCAGATTTGGACATTCCCCATCAGCAAGGGGCAACGTGTCTTTGCCTCATGTGGGGAAGAGCATTTCCACTTCACAACTGGGAAAAGGAGAACCAAGCCCGCTCTCCAAGAGCTTCTCACACACCTGAGCTCTCGGGTGGTTGTCCCTGGGGAATTTTTGGGAGCACTCATCAGAGGAGCAGCAGGGAAAAGGAGCCGGGCTGCTCACAGTGATCCTGCAGGGATGCACATCCCGTGGGACAGCGCGTGGGGACACGGCCAGGGGAGGGACAGGAGCAGAACGAGTCAAACCCAGGGGTGGAGGGAACCAGGAAAGACAACAACCAGGGCTCTGCTCCGCTCAGCACCGTGGTGTTCGGTCACAGGCTGGGCTCGATGACCTCAGAGGTCTTTTCCACTAATTGATTCTGTGATCCTCTGAGCAGGTGTCGTCAGAATGGAAACAGGATGAGAACAGCTCACCCTGTGTCACCTTCCAGGTCGCAGGGAAGTTTTTCCTAAAGTGACTCTGTTTCCAAGAACCTTCACGGTGGGATAGTCCCAGTAAAACTGCTGGTGGAAACCCTCCTCGGGGAGGCGTTTTTCAGGTGAAGCATTTTTGGTTTTGTTTTCAGCTTTTCCAGCGCAGGCAGGAGGAGGGGGCTGATCCTCGCTGTGTTTCCTTCTCTTACATCTCACATGAGATCCATCCCTGCATCCCACTGGGATGTGGAGGGCACTGGGAGCCTCCTCCTGCCCCTCCTTCTCTTCTGTCTCTGAGTATTTTGGGGGTTGGAGCTTTTTGCTTTCTTTTTTATTTGTTTCAACTTCCTCTGGAAAACGGAGTCATCAAAAGCGCGGCTTTTTGGTGTTGTTTTTCTTTTAACTGCTGCTGACGTCAGGCCCTGCGGCCGGATCCTGTGCTGTGCAGGGCTCTGCCGGATCCTGCTCACCACGGAGGGCTCCCAGGCCCCAAGGGTGGCATTTCCCCCTCTCCATGAGGGGTCAGAGCTCTCCTTTCATCCAGGAGAAAGCCGCAGACCACAGGGTTCAGCTTCGAAAGCCGAGAGCACAGATGGCCCCTCTGACTCCGTGGAAATCCCACTCTGCCCTCACGGGGTTCCCTGCACGCAACCACGTGGGTGTCTCATGAGCTTTTCTTCGTTTCTCTTCTGAGAGGAATTTGCAAAGAAATGGTCCCAAGGCCCCCTGTGCCTCGCCAGCCCCTGCTGGCCGAGCAGGGCCCCTCTCCGAGGCCACAGAAGCTTCCCATGGCTGCTCTCCTGCCCCAGGCCCTTCCACAGCCGCTTGTTCTGCTGAGAGCGAAGGCAACTGGCACAAAAAATCCAGGAGGAACTCCACAGGGGCTTTCTGAGGTGTTTCCTTGCACTGGCAGTGTGGAGAACCAGCTTCCATGTTGGTGCAGATATTGGATAGAGGAGGAGGAGGAGGAGGAGGAGGAGGTCTGAGCCATATTTCCCATATCCTTACAGCATTTTCTGCACAAATCCAGTCACAACCTGGGGCTCCTGGCCCTCCTCCTCAGCTGGTGCTCTAAGGAGCAGTCTGCTCCCAGGTCTCTGGGCATGCAGGAGGCTGAGGGGGATCTCTGAGCCGTGGGGAATGCAGCTGTTTTCTCCAGGATGGGTGCTGAGGAATCCCGGGATAAGGCTGCATCCTCTTCCTCTGTCCCGAGCAAGGGGAGGCGGCACCAGTGCCAGCCCCAGGCACCTCCTGTGCTCCCATGGCTGCGGAGGGCCAGCGAGAGAACTGCGGATGGAGGAGCTGCTCAGGGAATTCGTGGAGATTCCCTCTCTGGAGACATCCCAAACCCATCTGGCTGCGTTCCTGTGTCACTGCTGCAGGTGGCATTGGGCAGGGGGTGGTTCAGCCAGATGTTCTCCAGAGGTCCCTTCCAGCCCCAACGATTCTGTGATTCTGTGAAGCTTTTTTAGCAACAGAAACTGCACTGTTGCCATTTCAGTAGAAATCCAACAATTCTGGGGCTGTTTATTACAGAAGTGAAAATAGAGGAATTCCCCCGGCCGGTTTTGGTTGCTTTTTCTGCTGGTGCTGGGCAGTGGGTGAGAGGCAGCAAGAGGAAGCGCTTCAAGAGCACCCAGGCTCCAGCCCCATCCCAGGGATGGTGGGGAAGGAAACACAAACCAAAGCCTGTGTGGGGAGAAACCAAAACCAGAGTCCAGGGAAAGCCCCCGCAGCCCCACAGGCACAGGCAGGACTTTTGCTGGAAAACCCTTGGGACTATCCTGGGGAAAGCTGCCATGCCCAGGGGCTCCAAGGCAGCACGGAGGCTTTGGGGCACAGCACTGGGGGACAGGGGGGCACAGAGGGATGTCCTACCTGCTCACCAGCCCAGCTCCCACCTCACGGCCCCTGGTTGTGGAAGGGCTCGTAGCCACTGCCCGAGGTGCCCAGCGAGCCACTGATGCTGAAGGGTGGCACCAGCTGCAGTGCCACTGAGCCCAGCCCGCTGCAGGGAAAGCAAGAGAGAGGTCAGCAAGCTGCCTGGCCCCCTCCAGCCCGTGCCAACAGCAGAACTGGGGGGATTGGGGCTGGGGAGGGTGTGTGACACCTTGGCACTGCACAAAGGGAGCTGCCAGCCTGCCCTGGTCCCCCCATGGCATCACTCACCGCGAGTGGTAGAAGTTGAAGACGAAGTCAGGCCCTGGGGAGGCGGGAGGAAGAGGAGGGAGAGGTGTCAGAGCCCCGTGGTGCCATGAACCCACCTCTGCTTTGCCGTGAGTCTGTGTGGCGGGGGGCGGCAGGCAGGACAGACAGCGGGACAGCACCAGGACATCACTGTGCATCCCCTGCTCACCTCAGAGTGCCCCCAGCTCGGCCCAGAGCCCCCCCGCACCAGGGGACCCCATCACCCGTGCTCCCCACACTCCAGTCCCTGCAGCCCCATGCTCTGAGCCCTCCCTGTCCTGTCCCCGCTGTCCCCTGCCCTGTCCCCGCTGTCCCCTGCCCTGCCCGCACTCACGGCGCCGGGAGCGGCCCCTCCGGTACCAGCGGATGAAGGTGTAGCCAAAACTCGTCAGAATCAGCAGCGCCAGCCCAATGCCCAAGACAACCCCGATCACCTTGATGGGCTCCTGCCCTGGAAAGCAGAGGGAGGGGGGGCTCTGCAGACAGACACCTCCGGGAGGCTGGGGGTCCCGATTGTCCCCCGCAGGGCACAGGACACCTGGGAGCCGGGGCACAACTCTCCGGCCTGTGCTGTCCCCACGGCGGGGAGGGACTGCACCCTGCAGGGCTCCCCGGACTGTGGCACAGAGATTTTTGCCAGCCCCAAACCCCCATGATGGGGACCACCGCTGTCCCCAGGTGGGCTGGCAGGGGGACGGTCACCGGGAAGGGAGCTGGCCACCCCGACAATGCTGTATCCCCGCTCCTGCTCCCGCTCACACCCTCGCAGGGTGATTCTCCTTTGCTGGTGGCGCTGGAGCCGCCGATGCGCGCAGCCAGCCCCATTTCTGGGCTGGCAGTTCCCTCTAGAGGATGCTCTTGTCAGGACGAGCCGGCAGCGCCGGGCGGGGACGGGGCACGGACCGGGCTGTGCGGGCCCTCCGCGGGCTCTGCACCGCTCCATCCCCTCGTCCGTGCCGCAGGGTCTGACAAAATGCGGCACCGATCAATGGTCCTGGAACTGTCAGGACACCAAGGTGCCCAGCACAGCCCCTGTGCATCGGCTGCTGTGCTGAGAGCTCTGCTGGGGCTGTGGGCACTGCCTGGCAGCACGGTCAGTGCAGGGCACAGGGACGGGGCTCAATGCGGCACCGGGAGCGAGGAGACAGCGGAAAGGGATGACCTAAGAGCAGCTAAATTTAGGCAGATGCCAGCGCAGTGAGAACATTTCCCCTGTGGTCGCGGTGTTTACACAGCGAGCAAGGTCCCAGGGCGTCCTGCAGCCCGCAGCGCTCGCTCCACCTGACGGACCCACGGACAGCCGGGGCCGCAGAGCATCGCCCCGCCAGCTCCCGGGAGCAGGACCCGCCTGTCCTGCCCTGCCCCTTCCTTTCCCTTCCACCCGGCCCTCCTGGCAGGGCTCAGGGTTCGTGGGCGGCCAGTGTTTGTGCTGGGGCAGGGGCGAGCCGGAGCGCCGGGACCCCCGGCGTGGGTGAGGCCGGGGAGCTGCAGCAGCCGTGACTCACAGCCGGAGCTGCGGGCAGGAGGAACGTGGTGCAACAGCCTCCCTGAATCAGCCGGCTGCCGAAACTGCCCCGTCCCCACGCCCACTGCCCGTGGGAGGGTGACGGCGTCGTGCCCAGGCCCTGCCCCGTGCCGTGCGTGGGAGGCATCCCTGCCCCGGCACCCTCGGGAGCAGAGATCCCCACGTCCCGGGGGATGGCTCCGAGCAGCACTGCTCGGGCAGAGCCACCCCAGCAGTGAGCCCCAGCCCCAGCTCACGGGCCAGAGGGGAGGGAGGTCACCAAACCACTGCCCATGCCATGAACATCCCACCTCTGCCCCGTGAGGGGGACAAAGGCCACCCGCTCACCTGTCCGGGGGTCCATGTCCCGATGTTGTGCCACAGGAGCTGCTCACAGCTAATCCCGGGCTGGAGGCTGCTGCTGCTGCAGAGCCCTGTGTGTGCTGGAGCCTGGCACGTCCTGCCTGTCCCCTCCTCTCCTGGTGACACAGCTGCCTCACTGCAGCGGGGCTGGGCACCAGTCCTGGCCCACGGGTCCAACTGGTTCTCAGGGAGAAAGCAGAGGAGCTGCAGCACACACGACAGGCGGCACATCGCCGTGCCCAGCCCGCCTGCGTGGGCAGCTCTGCTGGAAGAGGCTGAACTGGGAGTACTGGGAGCCTGAGGGGCAGGGACACCCTGGACACAGGTGTGTCCAGCCCTGTCAAGGGGCCCGAGTGGCCGTGTCCTCCGACTGCCACCTCCCGGCAAAGGCCAGCAGCCAGGAACGTGGCAGAGGCCCATGCAGGACCCCAGGGGACAGGGAAGGACAGGGGTGACCCTCTCCAGGTGCCTCCCATCAGACATGTCCCAGGATGATGCACTTACAGCTGCACTGGATCGTCTTCTCAAAGTCCCAAACCACAGGCTCAGGTGGGAATCAACTCCTGCTTGTACAGAGGGAAAACCCCCTCCTGTGGCTGCAGGGAGAAGTGACCAACAGGAACAACCATTAACAGCTGCACACTGGGCATCCGGGGGCAAAATCCCCCCCTGCTTTGTGCTGCTGTGCCAGGCACAGCCTCCAACCCTGCCGTGCCCCACGCCAGTGGCAGTGGGCAGCCAGGGCAGGGGCCAAACCTGCAGCAGCCCTGCCCAGGGTCAGCTCCTCGGTGCCAAGGGCAGGGGCGATGCCTGGGGCCTGCAGGGGTGCAGGGCCAGCAGAACACAGAGGGGGTGATGGGCATTGCAGCCCCCCAGGTCCTGGCAGTGCCCAGCTCAGAGGCTGGCACCACTCCTTGCTGGGCAGCGGAGAGGACAGGGATGGGGATGTGTCCGAGTGGCTCGGGGATGCTGGTGGCCACTCAGAGCCCTGGGTCGTCCCTGCCTGACCCCTGCCTGACCCCAGTGGAGCCAGATGCCCGGAAATCTGTGTCATGCCAGGCTCTGGGAGCAGGGAAGGGCGACTGGCTGCAAGCACAGCCACACTCCAGGAAGCAAAGCCCTGGAGGCTGTGACACAACATCTGCAAACCTGAGCTGCTTCCTCAGAGCCTTTGGAACCTCAGACGAGGAAGGGCTGCTCCTGCTGTGCCACTGCTCCTGGGCTGCTCTCCCTTCCACGGCAGCGGGGCTGGCACTGGGATGCTCTGGGGAGGCTGCCAGGTGCACCAGGGACCCAAGCTCTGCCCAGCTCCCACTGGTGGAGCCCCTAAACCACTTTTCAAGCTGAAATCTCCCCCGGTAGCACAGGCAGCCTCTGGCTGGACCCTGCATCCCACATTCTCTGAGCATTGCATGGACCACGAGGGCTGAGGATGAGCCAGACGAGGTCCCCACAAGTTCCAGGGGGGCTGGATCCTCAGCGTGAGTGTAGGGAGGGTGCCCCTTACCTGCAGAGCCACAGGTGGATCCCTGGCCAGGCTGTGGGTGAGGGCAGGATCCCTCTGGCAGGGGTGAGCTGGCACAGGGATGGCACAGCTCCCTGAGGAGATGCAGGTCGTGGGCGCTCCGCAGTCTCTGGCTGGCACTGCCACACACCTGGCAGCAGCAGGACCGTTGGGAAAGCCGGGTCAGCACAGGAGAAGGGGGTAATTAGCTGCTCGGCACATCCTGCACACCCAGCAGCTCCAGCATGAGTGGGCAGAGGGCAGCCCGCAGCCTCCCCGACCCCAGCCCGCTCCCTGGGCCACCCTCACCCCGCTGGGGCAGTGGCTCCTGCGCCATCAACCTCCCTCCCGTCCTGCCAGGCTAAGGCAAACCACGTCATCCCAGAGGGATTGATTTTTCCTGGATAATCACAGATCCATGACCCTCAGCCATCCCTGAGAGCACCCCATGGTCCCCCTCTTGCAGTCTGGGGTAACTTTCCATGGGCACCCACTCGCCTTCCCTTCAGCTTCCCCCAGCCGTGACCTGGGGCTGGCGGGGACACACAGACCGAGTGACCCGAGAGCACAAACTCTCCTCCTTTCCTCCTCCACCTACTCAAACCTGGGTTTGAAAACAACCCAGCGCAACGCGGAAGAGCCGGACAAAGAGCGGGATGGCCGCGCATCCTCTTATCATCAGGAGGAGCAGGAAAAATCAGTCCGTTCACTCCTGATAAGCTATTTGGTGACAGCAGCCCGGCAGGTGAGTCACCTGCGGTGGCAGATGCTCGGGAGATTACCGCAGGTGGTGGTGCTGCTGATAGACCGGTGTTGTATTACAATACAAACCACAATTCCTGTTTCACAACTCCCCTTGTGGGTTTTAAGGAGGGCCGGGGCGGCGCGGCCCCAGAGCGAGCGCGGCGTGGGCGCAGCAGCGGCTCGGGGGTGCGGGAGCAGCGCCGGCCCGGTCCGGGGCATCGGGGCAGCCGCAGCCTCCCCGGCTGCCGCTCCGGGGGCGATCGGCCGGGTTTCTGCGGGAGGAAGGACCACGCCGGAGCTGGATGAACATGGTGAGTCCCTGGCAGCGCTGCCCCCAGCCCCGGGATGGGCACAGCCCCTCGCACACCCCGCGCCCGGCCGCGCTCCAGGCCCGGAGCGGCTCTGAGGGGATGGGGCAGCGCAGGCCCACGGAGCTGCTGCTGCCCGGCCCTGGCAGCAGCCAGGGAAGGGTTTTCCCCCTGTTCCTCACATCCCTCCGTGGCTGGATACGGCGCTTGGGTACCCCCACGAACTCTCACTCCCGCATTTCTGGGGCTGCCTTCCCCTCTCCCGGCCCGGGGAGGTGACAAGCAGGGCAGCGTCCCCCTGCCGAGGGGAACAGGCTCTTCTGAAGCGTCTCACTCCATCCCTCGAGAAGGGGCTGGGTGCCGGGCAGCGCCCGGGTGAGAGCCAGGCTCTCCCACCCCCGGTGCAGCTCCCGGCGCGGCGCTGCCCGTCCCTCCGCTCGGCACCGGGCACACACCGGCAGCGCCCTGTGCAGGAAAAGCCGCGGCCACCAAACCCCAGCCTGGCATGCAGTCCCTCCCTGGGAGGGAGACACTTCCCCGAGAGGGCAGACACGTATGACCAAGCTCACCGGGCACCCTGAAACCCTCCAGCAGCAGCAGCACACCGGGACATCAACCCCTCCAGGGTGGGGAGCTCACTCCCTGCAATGTCTACACACACCCACGGGTTACATCCTCGCAGCCAAGGAGCCACCTTCGGAATCTGATCACCCTGAGAAGCTTGGTTTGGCCAAGGAACATCCCACCTGCTCCTGGGGCAGGGACGAAGCCCAGCTCAGCTCACCCTGCAGCCCCCCAGCACGGATTCCCAGTTGGTGAGGGGCAAAGAGGTTCAGCTGAGCTCCATGGCTCTTGGGCTGGCACTGGCACAGCCGGAGCCCGGAGTGGCCATGGTGACATTAAGTGCTCTGGGAGAGCACAGCAAGGGAGCTCAATTAGTTACGGTAGCATTGAGTTCTGCAGGGAATCACGTGCCTCCACTCCACGCAGGAGTGGGCACGGCTCTTGCCTTGCTTTGGGTTTAACCAGTGCAGCTCCTGCTCGTAGTGTGGGTTTGAGGAGTCGTGGAGAGGCAGCTCCAAGCTGTGAATCCCTTTGAAGCAGAAGAGGTTCACGGACTGAAGAAAATGCAAAAAAAAAAAAACCAAAATCCCCCATCTCATCTGCATCAGCACCAGACCTGGTGTCTTGGAAAGGAGGCCAGCGCTGGATGATGTGATGGGGACAAGTATGGGCAGTGTGGGGACAGGCAGGGACAGCCGTGCTGCTGCAGTGGGGGCTGGAGGACCCAGCCCAGCCTGGGACCGTTCCCGCTGGGAACCGTTAGGATCCCATTATCCAGGTGGTGCCCGGCCCAGGCCCACGGTGACACAGGAGGTCAGCATGAGGAAGGACCAGCCCCACGTGCCCTGGGCTGGCTGTGCTGGCAGAGGTTGGTGCAGGGTTACAAAACTCCCAGGCTGCCGGGAGCTTTTCCCTTCTCCGCAGAGAAGCAGCTCAGGAAGGGCGGCCCAGGTGGGAGATGCAGGACCCAGGTTCCCCTTCCCATCCTGCCCTCCTGCTCCCAGCAACTCCCTCCCACCAGGGAACAGGCTCTGCACCCCAGGAGCTGAGCAGAGCCCGTCCAGGGGTGGAGAATTTGGCAGAAGCTGCCCACACCTGGCACGGGTGCCAGCTGAGCCTGGCCTTGGGAGGAAGGCTGCTGGCACTTCCTCAAAGAGCCAGACACCCACATGCTGGGGCACAGCCACACGGCAGCGGGCAGGATCCACTCCTCCTGGCACAGGTCACTTCTTGTTCCCAAAACCAGCAGCCCAAGCAGTGCAGCAGGGCCACGGCAGGGAGGCAGCGTTTCCTGGCACACACTGCCAGCCTGGCTTTGGGAGCTAACCCAGGGGTAATGGCCTGGCACTTGCTGTAAAATCCTGCTGGAAGAGCATGGCTAAACACGCCCTGGCACAGTGAGCTGGGCAGGGAGGACTCACCTCTCCTCTGACCTGCTGAGGGCTGGCACACAGCCCCCTTCAGCTGTGCCACATCCCCAGTGCCCCCACAGCGCTCTGCCAAGCCCCAGGCTCTGAGCCCTGGCGTGGCACAGGGACCTCTGCTCTCCTCTGAGGTGACAAACACCATCATCTCCAGACCCGGGCTGCTCCTGAAGTTCAGCAGTTGGAGCAAAAGCTTCCAAATCCCAAACCCTCCTGGATCGTGTCCCTGGGTTTATCACAGCGGGTTTAACCTTCCTTACCTCTGTCCATGCAAAAATCCTGTCTTACCTGTGGTGGCAGAGTCCAGAAGCAACAGCAAAGGAGAAGAGCTCACTGGGGCTGGCAGGACATGGAAGGGACCATGCTCAGTGGAGCAGGAACACCTTTCCAAAAGGCTGCTGCTCGGTGGCACGGCACAACCGTGGGTGGAAAGCACACAACAGACACCCACAGTGCCCACCTGAGCCCTCCCACGGGGGCTCTGGCCCTAGCCCACCCACCGGGCACGGGCTCACAGCACCCGCCCTCCCATCGCCGGGGGTTTCTCGCACGAGGAATTGCCACAGAGGACAATTTTGAGGCACTCAAGCGGATCGATGCCTGACTCATCCCTGCTGCAGCCCTGGCTGTGTTTACCCCGTGTCCTAGCAGCGGCACGGCTCCCTCCCTCCCCGCCCTGGGAGTGCTGGTTCCCCTGGCTCGGGCTGGTTCCCCTGGCTCGGGCTGGTTCCCCTGGCTCGGGCTGGTTCCCCTGGCGCTCCTGCAGCCCGTGGGGAGCACTCGGGCTGTGCCACCCCGGTTCTGACCCTACTGAAGGCACAACCCCGTCGTGACATGCCCGTGTGCCACAGCCCCGCAGGTGTGTGTATTTTGACTCAGGGTTTCTCGGCACACCAAAAAGCGCCTCTTTCGCAACATCTGTGACTTTTTAAGCCTCCGGTGTGTTAATGGCAGAAACTCTACACCACTGAGAGCCACTTACTGGAATTGCACAGGTGGTGTCTATGGGAACAAGGCAGCAGGTGACCCTGGGTGGCCGCAGAGCCAGGCGTTGTCACCGCAGGACCTGCCACCCCCATTCCCAGCAGCTCTAAACCCACCTCAGGTGAAGGTTGGGGCAGTCTCCCTGCTCATCCCTGCTGCCCTCCCTGGGCTGTGAGCTCACCACGGGGCCGGCTACCCACACAACACACCCTCCCACCTTCCAGCTGCTTTTTGGCTGCAGTTTCAGCCCATAACTGGTTTTGTCCTCTGCTTTGCAGGACTCGGCCTCGGAGCGGCTCAACGGCAGAGGTAACACCTGTGGGAGCTGGGAGAGATGAGTGGTGCCGGGCTGAGCCAGGCCACACAGGGCCACGCTCCTCTGTGTTGCAGGTCCCTGCACGAGACCCAAATCTTCCAGGGCGTCGGAGTCCTTCAAGCGAGTCGGGATCCTCGTCCTGGCCGTGGTGCTCACCCTCGCCTGCCTGGTCGCCATCGGGTTCCTGGGTACAGCTCCTGATCTCCTCCCCCCCTCCTTTCTCACGGCCACGGCCCAGCAAACCCGGACCCAGCTCCTTGCTGAGCCCCTGTGCCAGCCCCGAGCCTGCCCGGGAGCTGGGGCTGGTGCTGAACCCCCTCTCCCCCTAGTGAAGATTTACCTGGACCACCACTACCTGCTCTGCAAGCAGCCCCTGAGGCTGGTGCCTCTGAAGCAGGTGTGTGACGGGCAGCTGGACTGTCTGCAGGGCGAGGACGAGGCCAACTGTCCCCAGTGGGTCCCCGAGGGGCCGCCGGCCGGGGGTGAGTGCAGGACACCCCTCCAGAGCTCCGGGCTCCTGCAGCCACCCTGTGCCAAAGCTGACTGTGTGTCTGCCCCCAGCCCGCGTTTCCAAAGACAGATCCATCCTGCAGGTGCTCAACAGCAACACCGGAGCCTGGTCCTGTGTGTGCCACGACCACTTCACCGCGGCACTGGCCAGAGCTGCCTGCCAGCAGATGGGCTACAGCAGGTACCCGGCTGCTCTCCCTGCTTCACCTGCCCCTCTGCCTCAAAAGCTCCTCTGGAGTGGGGCTCTGCTCGTCCACAAAGCACTCAGAGCTCTGCACTAATGGTTTCAGTCCGTCCCCAGCACGCAGAGCGCTCTGTGAGTCCCCAGCAGCTGGCTCGGAGTGCTGGCAGCCTCCCATGAGAGCAGAGTGCTGTGCCCTGCTCTGTCACAGCCCGGGGGCATCCTGCCCTGCTCCCGCTCTCCCTCCGTCCCCCCTACCTGCAGCCCTCCCCTCCCCAGAGCAGCCCAGGGTCTCCCTGCCAACACAGCTCACCTGGGGAGGAGGCTCAGGGCCCTGAATTTCCCTTTTAGGATGGGTTCTGGTGTTTGAGCCACTGTAGGAGCCCAGACTGAGCCAAACCCGGTGTTTTCCAGGCCCAAAAATTCAGTGGTTGAGGCTTTGAACAGAACGCCCAAATGTCACAACAGCAGGGACCCCCCCGAGTCCTTCCAGAGCCTCCTGTTCACCCCTCTGCACGGCAGAGAACGCTCTCCTCTCCTTCAACTGCTCCCGTCCCTGGTCCTGAGCTCAGTGTCCCGGCCCTCCAGGGCTCTGACATCCCCCCTTTGGCATCCCTGTCCCAAGGAAGCCCCTTTTCCCTATGGGATCCAGGCTCCCGAGGGGCTGAGGCTGCAGTGCCCGTCCTCCCCACACCTGAAGCCCTGTCCCCCCGTGTCTTCCAGCACCCCGACCTTCCAGGGGGTGGAGGCGGGCACGGGGCAGCCGCTGCCTCCCCGCGAGGTCGTGCTGAGCAACGGGAGCCTCCAGGTGCTTGAGCCGGGCAGGTGAGTGGGCACGGTGTGAACCCCGGGCAGGAGCCTGCGGTGCCTGGCAGAGGAGCCAAATCCACCTCTTTTCCTTCCATCTTGCAGGAAATGCCTCTCGGGGCTGGCTGTGTCACTCTTCTGTTCCAGTGAGTACCACAGTGGCAGCTGCACCCTGCGGGCTCTGGGGCCTCGTCCTGCTCCAGGTCCTTGCTCCTGGCACGGCCCCGTGGGAGCGTGGCTCCATCCCTGGCCCATCCCACAGTGTTTGCACGAGGAAAGCTGGATTTAATCACTGCTAACCTCGTTAAGGCAGCACAAACCTCCCAGGAACAAAACACCCCAGGGAGGCTTACCCAGCTGCCTGCATGGGGTTACTTTTATTTACCCTGATTCATTACCCTGGGCTGCTGGAGTGGGCAGGGGATGGCTGGGCCCCTTCCAGCAAGCCTGGGGATGAGGGGTGACACCAGTGCTGTGGGGATGGGGCACCCTGGCCACGCTCCTGTCCCTGGGAGCCTCCGCCTGCTCTGTCCCTCCTGTCCCAGCCACCGTGTCCCCTCACAGACTGCGGGCAGAGCGTGAGGACGCCGCGGGTGCTGGGGGGGAGCCCGGCTGCCATCGAGGCGTGGCCCTGGCAGGTCAGCTTGCAGTACAGGAAGGAGCACATCTGCGGGGGCAGCATCATCGGGCCCGGCTGGGTCCTGACGGCCGCGCACTGCTTCAAGTGAGTGGCACCTGCCCGCCGGCTCCGAGCCGTGCCCGGGCTCCGTGTCCTGTGATTCGCAGTTTGCACGGGGCTCCGTGGCTGTCCCCGCGGGGGGACGGGCGGTGACAGCGCTGTCTGTGCCCAGGAACAACCCCATCATCCAGAGCTGGCGAGTGAAGGCCGGCTCCGAGCTCCTGTCGGGCGCTGCCACCTTGGCCGTGGAGAAGGTGTTCCTGGCGGAGGTGGCACCCGCATCCCCCAAGGACAACGACATCGCCCTGGTGAAGCTGCGCTCCCCTGTGCATGACTCAGGTGAGCCTGGCAAAGCCCCCCTCGGGGGAGCAGTCACCAGTGTCCCCTGATGGCACTGAGATGTGGGCTGGGAGGGTGATGCCCGGCGTGGCAGCGTTCCAGGGACACCGAGCGCTGGAGCAGGGAGTGGAGTGCCCGGCTGGTGGCTGTCCCAGGGCAGGCCTGGCCCCTTCCCTGTGAGCCCCCCCAGACATCTCTGTTCCAGACAGCACCAAGCCCATCTGCCTGCCCTATTTCGACGAGGAGCTGGTGCCGGGCACGCCCCTGTGGGTGATCGGCTGGGGCTACACGGAGGAGCACGGTGAGCGGCACGGTGCGGGGGTGACGGGGACACGGGCAGAGCCCCAGCCCTGGGGGCAGGGGCAGAGGGGCCGGAGGGCTCCCTCCCTGCCCGGGGTCCCTCTGAGAGGCCGTGTGTCACACAGGGAAGCTGTCGGAGCGCCTGCAGCAGGCCGAGGTGGAGCTCATCGACGAGCTGAGCTGCAACCTGGCCGCCTACCACGGCGATGTCACCGACAGGATGCTGTGTGCCGGCCTGCCCCAGGGCGGCGTGGACACCTGCCAGGTGGGGACCCGGGCTGGACACTGGGGTGGGTGGGTCCGTGCCCATCCCTGACACGGCTCCTGTGGGGGAAGAGCTGTCCTGGGAAGGAAGGGCTGCTGTGAGCAGTCGCCCTCTCTGCTGGGCCACCCTGAGGGTCTGTCCTTCGCAGGGGGACAGCGGCGGGCCCCTCCTGTACTCGGGCGGGCACTGGCAGGTCGTGGGCATCGTCAGCTGGGGCCAGGGCTGCGGGACCCCCAGCACGCCCGGCGTTTACACCAGTGTCCGTGCCTACCTCGACTGGATCTACGCCGTCCGCAGGGTCAGTGCCGTCCTGCCCTTCGGCTGAGCTGCCTCCTTGAGGACACAGCTGCTTTCCTCTCGGTTTCGGCTGTGCTTTCAAAGCTTTCAATTCCTTCTGTGCCTCTCTCTCCTCGCAGTCGGAGCTCTGAGACCTGCGGGAACAGGTCGCTCCTCGCCCCGAGCCTCCCTTCCCATCCCTCTGCCCTTGCTCTGGCAGCAACAGGGACATGGATCTCCGGCCACGGAAGATGAGCAGAGGCTCCCAAACCCTCGCTGGCAGCTGTGATTTAGGGCACCAGAGCCCAGCCAAGGAGGCAAAGGGTGACTCGGAGTGACAGCCACTGATCCCATGAAGGAATCTCACTGGCTCAAGCTCCCTTCCGGAGAAAGATTAATTTATTGCCCTGTGCTGACCCCGCTGTGGCAGGATGGCTCCTGGGGGGCCAAGCTGCTGTCAGCTGACTCCTGTTGTACAGAGAGAAATGATGTTCGTGCTGTAGAGCGTTCCCCTATTCCCATTAAAGGAAAGGATTTGTTTTTTCACGCAGCCTCCCCAGCCTTTGTCCTGCTTTCTCACGGGGCTTACCCACTCCCTCCCCCCACAGCAGACAAAACACAGCAACCCACAGACATGACCCAAACCCAAAACAGACACCCACAGCAACCCCAAACCACGGCGAGTTTCTCTAGTAAACGTAAACTTTATTTCATTCAAGGCAAAGCTGACTAAACCTCTACAGTGCAAAGATGTGCTCTAAGTCATCGCGCAGCCCGGCGCACGCACACCGCGGTTCCTCCCACACAGCTGGGACACACACATGTCTGTGGCAGCACACACTCCTGGGGGAGCCTCTCCCCAAAATGCCCCAGAAAGCCCCTGCAGCCCCCCCAAAGCCCCGGTGGCAGCAGGGACCCCGCTGGTGCTGGCACAAGCCCCCGAGGCAGCCCGCTCCCCCGGAGCACCCGTGTGCACATGGAGTTACGTTCCAGAAACTGCTTGTGTGGACTTTTCCCATCAAGCCAGAGGAGTAATCCATGCATAGTGCAGCATTGCATATCCGGCGGGAAGCGGAGCTGCCTCCTCTCGCCGGCTAAAAAAGGCCAACAGGTTAGGACAGCTAAAAATAGTTCTTAAAAAAAACTCCCTTCCTCCCCTCGCTGTCCTCCCCCGCGGGAGGGCTCCTCCAAGGGCGGGCCGGGGGTCTCTCGGGGTGACTGGGAGGTCTCACAGGTGGCGGTGGCATGTCACAACACTTGGCACCAGAGCGCCTTCCGCCCCGGGCTGGTGGCAGAGCCGTGCAGGGCACCTCACACCTCCTGAGAGGTAGCTCAGATTCTCTGTCCCTGGTGTACAGATGGGGACACTGAAGCACAGAGAGGTCAAACGATTGGCCTGAGGGTCCCACAGACCCTCAGAGAGAAGGTCGGGATCCTTTCTCCTACGTGCCTGTCTTACCAACAGCCGAGGGAACCTGCCTGGGGCCAGGTTCCTGTCCCTTGTCCCCTGTCCCGAGCACACAGCTCTGCTCCAGTGGGTGCCCCTGAGCCCAGCCTGGGGTGGCCAGCCCGCTGTGCACCAGCACCTCCAGAGAAGGCAGCACCCAGCCTGTCCTTGCTCACCTTGGCCACCAAATCCTCGCCCACCTCCCACTCCAGCACCTCTGGCAGGGCACAAGCCCCCACAGCAAGTCATGGCTCAGCTGTGAATCCCAGTTTACTGCTGGGGACAGGGGAGCTGCTTGTCCTGCAGCTTCACTGTCAGACACCCACAGATTGGAGAAATAGGGAACAAATAACATTTTAAAGGACACTGATGACCTCACTTGTAGCTCGCTCACTTCATGTCTCACATCCTTGTGAGTCCACTCACAAAGACCCCCCGGCTTTCTGCGGCACCCCTCACCCCAGAGCACTTCTCCATCGTTAGCCAACGACACCCCACACCCACCCCGTGAGGTAGAGCAGTGTTATTGTCCCCATTTTACAGACGGGGTAACTGAGGCATGGAGAGGCCGAGCAACTTGCCCAAGGTTGCCCAGCGGGCTGGTGGCACAGCCCTGGCCCGGCTCCCCTCGCCAGGGCTCGGCTGTGCTCCCTCCCTGCGTGGCCATTGACGCCACGGTGAAACAGAAACGCAAATGGCTGCTTCCCCCCTGGAATCTCATACAAAAACATCCACGTAACGAGTTCAGCCCTGGCACCAGCATCAAAAGCATCGCTGCTCTGAGTGCCGAGCTCCGGAGAGAGGGGAGGGGCAGCAGAAAGCCGGGGAGCGCTCCCAGGGCGGCTGCCTGGGGAGAAGCACCCCCTGCTCCCAGGGATGGCCCTGCACGGGGACAAACCAAGTGTGAAATGTGGTCCTCACCCCATCACGGGCCAGCAGTGACCCTAGGACACGGCCAGCCCCCCCAGCCCTGCTGCGGGAGGGACCGAGGCACAACCAGGGTCTCTCACTGATTTGGTTCTCCATTGTGCTTAACAAGCCCTCCTTCCTCCCGCGCTCCTGTGCCACTCCATCTGCACGGCCGGCTCGGAGCATCCTTGCCCTGCTCCAGAAACCTTTCCGATGAAGCAGCAGTTCCCAGCCACCTCAGCTCAGCACCGCCAGCACCCACCGTGCCACCCCCCGCTCCACCCTCCGGGCACGCCGGGACCCCCGCTGGCCCAGCACCCTGCGGCCCCGGCCCCTGCCCTGCCCGCCCGGCACCCTCCTTCCTGTGCTCAGAGCGGAGCCCGCGGCTCCCTCTGCGCCAGCAGCCTCCCAGTCCGAGCCCGCGAGAAGCTCCCAGTCCCCCCGGCAGCCGCAGCCTTCTCCGAGAAGCAGTGCAGGTTGCAGGCACGTGTGTAATAGAAACATGTCTCAAGCGTTGGCAGTTCGGAAAGAAAACAAAAGGGGAAGGCTCGGCCCCTGCCCGGGCTCCCGCGGCGGGGCGCGGCGGGCGCGGGGCGCCGCTGCTTGGTTCATGCCTTTGGCGGTGCCTTTTGTTCCGCCTTGGAGCCGGCCAGGCCGTTCTCGGTGTTGTCGTTCCCTGACGAGCTCACCAGACACTCCTTCCTGCACAGGGAGAGCACACGGCCAGCTGACAGCCCCCGCCCCGGCCCCGCTCACCGCGACCCCGCGGCAGCGCCCCCGCACTCACTTCCCGTCCTGCGTCTTCTTGATGATGAACAGGACCCCCTTCTTGATGAGCATGAAGAGGATGAGGAGGCCGATGAGCCCCCCCACCACGCCCACGATGATGAGGGTCACAGTGTTGTCTGTCTCCACCACTGCGGGAGAGAAGGTGCTGAGGGGCCTCGGGAGGGGAGTGGGGAGCTGCCAGCTGCACATCCCACCCCAAAAAGCCATCACCCTCCTCCACCTGAAGGCGCCACGAGGCCTCCAGGGATGTCAACCACCTCCATGCACCACTACAACAGTGAACCAAAGAGGCTGTCACCGTGTGTTGGCGTTTCCACCAGCCCAGTGCCACCCCAGTGCCCTGGCCAGCACTCACTCTTGTGGACCACGGTGAGGAAGATGGTGGCGTTGTGCTGGGCGTTCCTCTCCTTGGGGTTCTTGACGTGGCAGGTGTACTTGCCAGCATCGCTGAACTCCACGTTGTTCAGGACGATGGAGATGTTGTTGTCCTTCTTGGTGATGGAGCCGACGAACTCCACCCGTGGGTTGTGCCAGATGACCACGGGCTCCGAGTCTTCGTTCTTTATCTTGCCATGGAAAATCTGCAGAGGCAGGGGGGCAGGATCAGCTGGGTGAGGGAAAGGCTCATGTTCTCCTGATGGTGCCCAGACTCAGCTCTGCACACACAGACACCCTTGCCAAATGTCCCATTACACCCCATTAAAGCAGGAATGGCCGTGGAGAGGAATCTGATGCACATCCCGCTGGGAAGCAGCAGATCCGACCTGCCCTGAAGCAGTGGAACAGACCATGCAAAAAATGGGAGATCCCCAGAGAAAGCGAGCTCCTTTGCTGGCCAGAACGGCTCCAAACCAGCCCTCCTGCTGAGAAATTGAGGAGCCAAATATTCCCAGCAGGAAGCAAATCTATACAGAACCTTTCATATTTCAGAGCAAGTGAAGGAGGAGGAAATGAACCGTATTTTGCCCTAAGTGCAGATTTGCACCTGAACAGCCAATTTATGAAAACAAATGAGCCCATGGGCAGCAGCAAATCTAGAACAGCTTCATGCCAAAAGCACAGACATTCTGGAGTTTTTGAGTCACCCCATTTGCCCAGCCCTGTCCCCCCCAGAGCTGTTTGGCGCTGTTGGGGTGGCCGCGACAGCTGGTGGCACTCGGAGAGAAGGGCATCCTGCACGAGGAGAAAGGGAACAGCGAGAACTGCAGTGCCAGGCTGCGCTGGGGAAGCACGGAAGGACCTGCCAGGAAAGCAGAGGCAGAGCCCAGAGAGCCACCCACCCTCTCTGTCGAGTTGAAATACCATGTGAAGACCACGTCCTGGAAGCCTGTGCAGCTGGAGAAGACGCAGGGCAGCAGGACATTGGAGTTATTCAGGGCAATCACCGTGTTGGTCTTCCCCACTGACACCTCCAAGGCGAAGGCGATGGCGAAGACGTGCAAACCTGGCAGGGAGCGTGGAGGAGAGAGTGAGGCCATGGGTTTGTCTCCCCTCGTCCCCTTTGGCACGCCAGGCTGCCATGGCAGGAGCAAAGGCGCCTGTCCCCAGCCCCAGAAGGGCTCGGTGACAGAGGGGACCTGCTCCTGTGGGAACTGGTGCTGGGTCACCCACAGAGACAGCGCGGGTTCAAAGGGAACCAGAATATCCCCACGAATAAAGCGTGCAAATGAGAGCCCTGATTTGCATGTTATCCACAGGCCTCCAGCTAGACCTTCAAGGGGGAGAAAAAAGCCAAGGCGAAGCAGAGCTCTGTTCTTCAGGCGGGAGCTGGAGCAGTAATTAGCGTGGCTGTCCTGGCCGCCTGCCACCCGCCCGCCCTCCCGCAGCCCTGCCTGGCCCTCCAGAGCAGCCCCTCACACCCGGGAGCCGAGAGCCCCCGCTCCCTCTGGAGCTGCCAGATGACCTTCAAACTGCAGGATGCAGCTCTCCCACTCCTTGCCTCCCCACGAGCAGGGAGAGAGGAGCAGGTAGGAGCCCAGCTGCAGCTGAACGCTCCTGGGGTGCAGGGACTGGCCTTGCACTGGGCTGGGCCACCACTGTCCCCACAGATCCTCTCTGGGGGCACAGGGGTGCTCTGGTCCTGGCCAGAGGAGCAGCCCCGCTCCCCATCCCCATCCCACCACGGGCCCATCCCGTTTGTGCGATGTGGCACGGCTAAGATGTGACACGGCCCAGCAAAGCACTGTCCTCCCCTTTCCCAGACCTCAGCCACCCCTGCAGAGCTTTCCCTGGGCACAAAATCCAGGGGACACAGCTTTTTCCACGGCTACCAGCCGATCCCCAGCTGCCCCACCACCTCAACTCGGACACGCTGCCCTCAGTCTGGGATTCGCCTTTCCCCGCAGCCGCCTCAGCTGCTGATTTATTCTCCCACACAAGCCGGTGCTAACAACTCCCCAGGCACGTCGCAGCCGGAGCCAAGCCCGAGAGCCCTGCATCCTGGGCTCCGGGCCCTGCTGCAGTGCTGCATTGCAAGCACTGCAGGCGAGGAGTTATTTAACTTTACACAGAAGCACTTCTCATTTTGCTCGAGAGGCTGGAGCTAACATCAGGGAGTGGTTCCCGGCAGATGGAATCTCCTGCAGCTGTCAGTCTTGAAGTGCAGCTCTGGGGATGCTACAGAGGGGACTTCACAGGCAGGAGTGTCCCAGGGGACAGGAGCTGTCCCCCTGGAGCAGGAGTTGGCAGAGGGATGCCTGGCTCTGCAGGTATGTCTGAGCCTGCAGCGTGCTGCAAGCGGACACTCACTCCCAGGAAAGATGATTCCTTGCACCTTGTAACATTTCAGATCCTGTCTGCCACCCTTAGAAGGCAATCTGGATTGAATGTGTGGGGTAAATCGAGGCTGACCTTGCTCCTGTCATCCTGTGCTCTCAGGAAGACAAAACTGATACGTTACCACTAAATAAAGCACCGAGGAAAACACGCCGGGGGGGAGCACTGACGGAACCTGCCGCGCACCAGCTCTCAGCGCTGCTTCTCCATGCACGCCCAAAGCTGCTGTGCTTTGCAGCACCAGACCCCCAGCCTTCAGGGCCACTCCCTGGGGGCTCCAGGCTCCCTCCTGTGCCTGCAGGCAGCAGCGTTTCCCAAGAGACAGCCCAGGGAAGCGGGGAGCAGCCACTCCTGCTGCTGCCAGAGCCTTGGCTGCCCGTGCTTTGCTCTCGCAGAGGGTCAGCCCCCCACAGTGAGGGGGCTCGCTGAGCACTGTGCTCCCCCAGGGCTGCCATCTGTGAGAAAACGGCTCTAGAAAAACTTTCACTGCCCGTACAAGTCAGCGTGGCATCCTGGCGCAGGCAGCAAGCCATGCCTGGCAGGCTGGCCGGGCTGGTCTCCAGCGGGGTTCAAAGGTGCCGTGCGCTCTGGGACAGGACCCGCGGCCCGCACCCCTCCTGTGCAAGGGGCTGTGTCGTGGCCCCCTGGTGCTGCCAGGAGCCCGCTGCCCCTCCCTGCAGAGCACAGCATCCCCGGAACCTCCAGACACAGAGAGACCCACCCTGCACTCCCCTGCCCACCGCCCTCTCCAGCTCCCAGCCCACCTGAGCAACCTGTGGGACCAGGTTCCCACTCTCCATGCCCTGGACCCCAGGTCCCTGAGTGGTCTCAAGCATGTCCGAGCCTCTCCTACCACCCCACTGCCAGCCCGGGTGCTGGCACCCAAATCTTGCAGGGGGTCAGGTACTTACATGCATTTTTGTGTCGCCAGTACCCTTAAACTTAAGAACTATGCCCTCTACAACGCGTCCCACGGGAGTTCCCCAGCAGCAAGCGCTGCCCCGCCAGCCCTCCGTTCCAGGCTGACACGAGGACGACCCATGGGAGCGGGAGTGCAGCGGGTGCGTGAGGCTGATGCAGGTGGCTGGAGCCTGCCCCAGGTGTGCAGTGGGGAGGAGACGGCTGCCAGCCCCTCCTGCACCCTGTGGCGGGGGATCTCGAGCAGCCCTGGCCACAGGGCTGGGCATCATGCTCCAAGCAGCGGCCCTGCAGCGCGGCTCGGTCCCCGCGCCGGGGACAAGCACATGCGAACGCTTGTTGTACCAAACGAACTGTAAGACAATGACCTGTCGGCGGGCGTGCTGGCGCTGAAGCAGTGCACGGCCTCCCCGCGGCCATCCCCCGGTCCCGGGCAGGCAGGCAGCGCGGTCCCCGCTGGCCGGGCAGCGCAGGAGCGGGGCAAAGCGGGGTGCAGCCGCAGTGCTCGCAGGAGAAGCGCTGGCGACGGGAGCGCCGGTGCGGGCAGGGCAGGGGCTGGAGCCGGGACTTCGGAGCTGGGGCTCGGCTGCGAAGTCACCTTGGCCAAGTGACTTATCCCCGGCGCTCCGGACCGTCCGTCTGCAGAGCGGAGAGCGGCGTTAGCGCCCGCGGGCGGCATCCCCGGGCGCGGCGGGCGGGGTGCAGGGGCNNNNGCGCTCCTCCGCGCTCCTCCGCGCTCCTCCGCGCTCCTCCGCATCCCCCCGCGCTCCTCCGCATCCCCCCGCGCTCCCCCGCCCCGCGCATCCCCCCGCCCGGAGGGTCGGGGAGCGCTCCCTGGACCGGGGCAGTGGCGGTCCCCCCGTGCTCGGCACGGATGAAGCCGCGCCCCGAATCCCAGGTGCAGTTCGGGGCCCCCTCAAAAGAAGGACATTAAGGTGCTGGGGTGTGTCCAGAGAAGGGGCTGGAGCACCAGTAGGATGAGGGGAGGCCGAGGGAGCTGGGGGGTTTTAAACTGGAGAAAAGGAGGCTCGAGGGGACCTTCTCGCTCTCGTCAACTCCCTGACAGGAGGGTGGAGCCAGGTGGGGGTCGGGCTTTTCTCCCAGGTAACAAATGACAGAACAAAAGGAAACGGCCTCAAGCTGTGCCAGGGGAGGTTTAGGTTGGATATTAGGGAAGATTTCTCCACTGAAAGGGTTGTCCAGCCCTGGCACAGGCTGCCCAGGGCAGTGGTGGAGCCACCAACCCTGGAAGAGCTCAAAAAACATATGGCTGTGGCACCTGGGGACGTGGTTTAGTGATGGCCTTGCCAGTGCTGGGTAAATAGTTGGATTTGATATTCCTAGGGGTTTTTTTCCAACCTCAGCAATTCTGTGGTGGCCTGGAAACACTGGGCTCTTGTTGCCCTGGGCCACCTGGGGAAGAGGCCAAAGTGCCACTAAGGCTGGTGGCTTCCCAGGACAACAAAACAGGCCAAGGCTGGGGCTCAGCTCTCATTTGGGGCACCTCTGCAGTGTGACACCAGCCCTCCATCCCCGGGGCAGACAGCAGACACGGGTGGGGATGCAGAGCCAGACCCCGGTGGCTGCAGAGGGACTCGCCCAGCGCCAAAGGGAACACTCTGAGAACTTATTTTTCTCACCGTGAGCTTATTCCGGGATAACTGGCTGCACAAAAGTTCGTGTCTCAGCAACCTTTCCCTCGCCGTTGCATCCATTAGGGCTGCCCTCGGCACACCACATCCCAGCGGCGGCGGTGGGGGCCCTCCTAATGGAAGCCCCCGGGGCATGCTGTGAGCAGGCACAACTTCACCTCCGTGCCCGGGTCCATTAGACTGCGAGCCCTGAGCAGGGAACGGCGTTTGCGGGAGGAGACACACCCCAAAACAGGCACGGCGGGAAGGGGAGGAGGCGCTGCCACTCTCCCGGGGCAGGAACGGTGCTGACGTTTCCCCTGGGCTGCAGTGACACAGGGCACACGTCCTGGCAAAGCTCACCCCAGGGACCAGGTATGGCTTCCCCGAACTGGAGTGATCGGATTTCGGGTGTGAGGGCACACAAAACCCCTGCCCCACCTGCAGGGGTGCTGCCCTGCGTGCCCAAGGTGCCGCGACCTGTCACCTTCAGGGCACGCTGAGACTTCCCCTCCCCACCCAGCCCCCTTTGCAGCAGCACGAAGCAGCAGGGAGGAGGGAAAGCAGGAGGCTTTGCAGGGCACGGGGACATCCCAGGGGAGCCTGAGAGAATGCCAGCAGTGCCGGTGGGTTGAGGCGTTAGGGCTGCAGAGCTGGCAAGAGAGGCAGGAAAAGTACAGGCGGAGCGGGCTGGGCAGCGCTGGCAGCCGGCGCTGCGGGAGCGGCGTGCGCGGCTCTGCTGATGCAGCAGAAGGTGCTGGGCGGGCGGCTGGGATGGATCCAGGGAGGGGATGGAGACAGCGAGCTGGTGGATACAGCGAGGCGATGGATACAGCCAGGGGAGCGGAGCCGCAGGCGCTGTGTGGAGACGGGAGGAGGAGCGCAGCGTTGGCTGGAGCATCACTGATTGTGAGAGGGCAGGCGGAGAGAGCCGAGGGGGTGGCGGGACGCCTGTCACCCCTGCAGGGATGCCTGGTGGCTGCTGGGGCCACAGGCACAGGTGCAGGTGAGTTTGAGGCCGGCATCCGGCACACAGGAGCACGGAGACCTGCAGCAGTGGGGACCTGGAAGAGGAGCACCCCTACCCTGGTGCAGGGAAAGGTGTGGAGGAGCCCCTCCTGGGGTGCTCAAGTGCCTGCCAAGTTTGCTTCCAAAACGAGGGGTCAAGCTGGGATGGATTTGGCCAAACTGCCGTTGGGAATCTCGCCAGCGGAGTCCTAAATGCTTCTGGAAGCAGGAAGGTTGGGAAACCTGGCTGCAGGGGCTGGTCGGTAAATACGACAGAGCTGCTGTGGGCACTAGCACAAACGGGGTGCACTGGGCAGGTGGGCACCCAGCTTGTTCCGTGCTGGCACGGCCCTGCTGCCACGTCTCCCTGCTGAGCATCCCCGCAGAACTGACAGCCTGGCATCCCACTGCCCACTGCCCTGCACGCCAGGGCAGCTGTGCCCACGCAGCCCCGGGGCTGGCTGAGAGCGGGATGCTGGCTGTCACCAGCGCCTGATGGAGCTGTCACACTTGGCAGCTCCAGCCGGTCTCCTCGGCCGGCTGATCCCGTGAGATATCTGCCTCTGCCGCGGGCCTGGGCACGGCTCTGCTGTCCCCCAGCCCGGCCGCTGCCGTGGACGGGGAGGGCACGGGCAGCAGCTGGCCCTGGGATTTCGGCAGGACGCAGATGTCCAGCCTGGGATCCGGGATTCCTGCGGCTCAGCGGAAACTTGTTCTGCTGAGTCCAGCACCAGGCTGCTGCGTCTGGTTTCAGGGAAGGCGAGCACCCTGTGCTCGGACACCGTCTCCTCCCTGGGGGACAGGAAGGAGGGCTCAGGGGTGCTGCCAGCTGGCTCACAGCCTGCCTGTGTACCCTCTGTCCCTCTCACCTTGCACTGGCGGAGCTGGGAGGGTTAAAATGCCAGGCTGCTCCTCTCCGAGGAGGGCTCCTGCCTCTCTCCACGTGGGTACGGACCAGGTAGGGCTGAGCAGAGCAGTTGGGCTGCAGCTCCCAGCTCAATGCAGCAGGCGCAGCGCTGGCCCCGGCTGCCCTGGAGCATCCTGCCAGGGGCTGCCCCAGGAGGACAGTCCCAGCCTCCTCCCAAGCCTCCCCGAGCCAGACGATGCTGTGCTCCCGGACCGGGAGCAGGCAGAGCCCTCCTGCCGATGGAGGGGGAGGAGGAGGTGGCAGCACGGAACAGAGCTTCCCATCAGCACCTTATATTTACTGCAAGGTCCTCTGGCTGTGACCTTTAAAAGACAAGGTGGCCTGGCATCCCGGGAGCTGGCAGTGGGCAGGAGGCACCGCAGGGATCAGGCTCCGCAGGACTGTCCTGGCTGGGACAGACTCGCCGGGCTGGGAGCTGAGCGAGAGGTCCCGGGCGCAGACTGCGGGTGAGTACCTGGCTGCTTTTGTCATTCCAGCTCTCGGCTGCCTGCAGCTCTCCCTCGGAGCGGTGCTTTCCCCTCTCCCTGCCAGCGCTGCCGCTGCCTGCTCGCCCCCGCCCGCGGAGCCGCCTGCCCTCCGGAGCGCACAGGTTCCTCGCCCCCCTCCACGGGCCCCTTAAACACGCAGGGGAAGAGCAGCCCTGTCCCCCGGCAGCCACTGCAGAGCATCTGCAAGAACCGCTGAGGCAACCCTGCCGTATCCCAGGAGAAAGTTTGTTCCTGACCCGGCACAGCCCGAGGCTGCCTCCACCGAACTGTCCCCATTCTGTCCCCCAGAGCTGCCCTTCACACCCCTCACTGCCCCGGACCTCACTGCCCCAGGCTGTTCCCTTTCCAGGTGCCCTCTCTTTACTTCCCAGCCCCGGGAGCAGGGCAGCATTGCAGGGACTGTGGCTCTGGACTCTCCCTGAGACACCCCAGCAGTCCCCCGTGCCTGCACAGGACCAGGCAGAGGTCCCTGACATCTCCCACCCCCTCTCCTGCTCTTTATCACCTGTAATCCCACCTGGCCCGAGGAAATGTCAGTGTTCTGTAACAAGGAATGTCCCTGGTTCTGGAGAACCCGTGAAGCCCCAGTGCTGGGGGGTTGCTGTCACTGCCCTCAGTCCCCTGCAGCGATGAGAACTCACCTTTGCCGTGTCGCACGGGGTCTCCTCTGTGATCCCACTGCTTTCCTCAAGTTTTTTGCCAGCAGCATTCCAAGAAGTATCCCGCAAGTGCCAAGCTGAGGGTCCCCCATCCCCTTTGCATGTGGCTGCATTTGACCCCCCGAAGCTGGGTGGGAATAACCCCCTGTCCTCCTCCGGGGAGCTGCTCCTCCCTGCACGGGAAGTTATTCCCTGCCACGGGCCAGGGATCGATCGGCTGCAGCCCCCGGCAGCAGCCCAGCACTGCAGGACTGTGTCAGCAGCACAGTGGAGGTGATTTGGGTGCCCTTCCTCAGGGAGGGAGAGGTGCCACGGGGAGCTGGAAGCTTTCCGCAGCGCTGACCCCACCTGGGGTGTCCTGGGCGCAGCGTCCGGGCGTGCAGGGACGGGGACACTGGGAGAGCTCATCCCACTGGCACTGCTGCTGGGAACAGCGGCGAGCTGAGCAAGCTGGGGGGCTGGGGAGGGGGCAAGGCAGGGCTGGGAGGTGGTGGCAGTGCCTTGGGGCAGAGTGCGGCCAGCCCCTGCTTGTGTGAGGAACTGGGATGCGCCGGCGCTGGGCGGCCCCGAGTGAAGGGCAGCACGGCGGAGGGCGGCTGTCAGAGCTTCCCTCGTGTCTCCACGGTGGGTGAGCTGATGGATGTGCCTATCAGCTGTGCCCCAGTTGCGTCGGGCTGCTCCGGAGCATCCCCGCGGCGTTGCTGGGTCGGGAGAACAGCCGGTTACGGGTGTCCATCACCCGGTGCGTGCCCCGGGCTCTGCTGGAGCCCGCCGAGCCTTACGTGCCGTGAGCAGCCATCAATCCCGGCGCTCTGAGAAGCACAGGTGGAGAAGCTGACAGGGCAGAGGTCCTGGAGGCCCCACAGTGGGTGTGGAGCACCCCTGAAACCTCCCTGTGGGGAGGCTGGTGCAGCACTGGCCACGCTCCCACCCCCAGCGCTGCCCTGGCTCTGTGACAGCTCCCAGGGACAGAGCTGTGGGCACACAGGGTGCCCTGGGCTCCCTCGGCACCCAAAGCACCCCAGCAGGACAGAGCTCCACGCTGGAGCGGGCTCATCCCCCCAGGCAGAGCAGACGAGGGACCTGCCCTGCCCCTCCAGGCAGCGGCACAAAAGCATCGAGGGCAAAGTCGGTGTTTTGTTGTTCTTTTGTTTGTTTGACTGTACAAAGAGCAATAAAAACATCCCGCACTCGGCAGAGTGCCTGGCAAGAGAAGCCCAGGGGAAGGCGCGCGCCCGAGGCCACAGCACGAGCCACAGCAGCCCCTCCTGTGTGACAGATCTGTATTTGTCTCTGCGGTGTACAGCGATGGACAGACAGATGCATTGGCAAGTTGCAATCCAAGGATAGTGCACGAAAGAAATGAAAGGCAGATGCAAGACTGGTCATGTGCAACACTCGGAGGCCTCAGTAGCCCCGAGGTGCTGGCTCAGTCCCACCAGCAGCCGGGGACGGCCCAGCCCTGGCAGAAGGTGGTGCGGGAGCCCTGCGGCAGCGGGCACCGCTGGCACTGTGCGGGGGTGCGGGGACGGCCCGGCCCTCCCCGGGCACAGCGCCCCGGGGAAGGAGCCACGCGTGGGACACGGCACATTCCTGCTGCGGATGGGAGGGGAGCAGCGTGGAGCCCAGCGGGGTCGAGTGGGATGGACGGGGCAGGTGGGGCCGGGGTGGAAAGCGATGGGGCAGAGCAGGGAGGGCACGGCTGTGCTGCCATCCCTGGGGCCTGATGGCATTGCCGGGGTGGCACCTGCACAGGGACGCTGCAAAGGAGTCCCTTCCCTGCACAGGGACGTGGCAAAGGTGTCCCTTCTCCCCTGGCTGTGCTGCTCGTGGGTGACAGGAGCTCCATCACCTGCCCCGGGCAGTGTCCCCTGCGGCTCCGTGCACTGTCCCCTCCTGGCAGCCACGGGAGAAGGAAAGCTCAGGCCACAGGGGACACTGCCCTGGGTCATTCCCTGCCTGAACCCCCGGTGCTGCCCAGCACAGCTGACCTGCAGGTGAGGCAGGTGGCACACGGGGCTGGGCACGCTGGCAGTGCATTGCCGTGGCAGTTCGGGGTGTGCAGGGCTCTGCAGGGAGGCTGGAGGAGGCAGCTTCAGCATCACAGGGCTGCTCCAGGGTGACAGAGCTGGCCTAACTCCGGGCCTGCTGTTGTGCCCCGAACTTCCCTGCAAGTGCCCAAAAGCTCCTCTTCCTCTGAGCAGCTCTTCGTCCCCACCACCCCAGTCTGACACATCAGCAGGACATTTTCCATCACAATCACTCTCCCCAAGAAGGAAACGAGCACAAAAAAGTCAGCCCAGCACCATGGGCTGAGATGCTCAGACCCCAAAACAGCCCGAGAGGCAGAAGGGTCCATCCCTTGCACACCAAGAGCCATCAGTGGTTCCAAAACTCCACAAAGCTCCAAGATACCAGGTGGGGTCAGGGCAAATACTCAGCCACCAGTTTCTGAGCAGCCTGGGACAGTCCCTGAGGAGCACGAGCTTGCAAGGAGGAGACTGGCAGCTATTGGGATCCCTGGGGATGGGAACACCAGTGCCAGTGGCTCAGCACAGCAGGAGCACCTCGGGATGAGCTGTGACCCCAAGGGCAGAGTGCTGGCCCCTGCTCCCATTTCCTACTGGGACAGAGAGCAGACAACAGGGCACGGGGCTGCCCAGACCCCTCTGCCCCTCCTGGCACCCCCTGCTCCATCCATCCGTGTGTGGGGACCACACTGGTCCCCTCTCACCCACCCCAGCCTGTCCCCAGCGCCTCCTCACGACTCTGTGGCACTCAGAGCAGGGGACAGGCCGGGCCCAGCTCAGCCTCAGGGGCTGCAGCCGCCCCTCCCCAGCCCTGCCCAGCACAGCCAGGCTCCGGGGACCTTCTGTCTGTGCCCTGCTCCAGGCTGGGTTGGGTGTTTGGATGGAAGGAGGGATGCTCTGGGGAGACAGAAATCCTTGCTCTGGGAAGCACATCAAGAGGGTCACGCTGTACAGGGGACAGGAGGGAGGGGCGGGCAGGGGGGCGTTACTTGGTGCCCTCGTCCGGGTTGCCCTCGCCGTCCGTCTTCCCTTCCTCCTCCGTCTTCTGGTCGTCCGTGTTGAGCCTCTGCTGCTTTTTCCGGCGCACGCACTTCACCACCATCAGCACCAGGATCACCACGGCCAAGAAGCCGCCCACGGAGGCGCCCACGATGACGGCCACCGTCGAGTCGTGCTTGGGGAGCTCTGGGGACACAGGGCACGGGCTCAGGGCAGGCGGGGTCCAGCGGGAACGGCCGGGAGCGGGCAGGGCTCGGGGAGCAAACCCCGCACCCGCGGGTGCCCGGCAGCGGAGGGGAGCACTGACCTTTGGTGAGCACCTTCAGGCTGATCTTGCCGTGGCCCCGGTGCCGGTCCGGGGGGTTCAGGACGTAGCAGTTGTAGGTGCCCTCGTCCTCCAGCTGCACGTTTTTGAGGGTGAAGGACACGTCGTACTTGGCGGGGTTGCCGGTGAACTCCACGCGGTTCCCGAAGCGGTCCAGCTGCTTGTTCATGATCTTCGTGCGGAACTGCAGGAACTGGGCAGCCGTGGGGACAGCAGGAGAGGCAGCGTTGGCACCCCACGGGCTCGTTCCCCAGCCAGGCACCCCCTCCCTGCAGACACTGCCCTGTAAGAGACCCTGAGGAACGCCCTTCAAGGTGGTCCCAGGACCCCCAAGCAGATCCCCAGCGAGACTCACCAGCTCCTCCGAGCAGTTACTGCACTCCTGGTACGTCCAGTTGAGGGAAAACTGCTTGTTCTCCACCTTGTAGCAGGAGTTGAAGGTGCAGGAGAGCTTCACCGAGGAGCCGTTCAAGGCATTGATGATGGGAGGGGCCATGACCTCCATGCCCAGTCCCGGGGGTGCTGCCGAACGCAGATGAATTAGGGGGGGTGTCACAGGCAGCCGTCCTGGCAGCTGAGCCCGTGTCCCCATCCTGCCCTGCCTGCACAGGGCTCTCCCTGGGGCCTGGCACTGCCTTCCAGGCACATCCACGCACTCTGCATCCAGCCAGGACTGGAATTTCCCCGCCCAGCAGGAACAAGGGGAGCAGCCCCAGCTCTGGCACCGTCCCTTGGCTGGACAGGAAAAGCATCATCCCTGCTCTGGCAGGGCTGACGACCCTCCTGTGCCACCCCCGGGGCTGCCTGCTGCTGCTGCCCGCAGGCCAGCCCTGCTCCGTGCCGTGCCCCGGGGCTGTGCTGCTGCGGGATCGATGGCGCTGTGCGAGGCTGCAGCGTCAGCACCGGGGCCCGGCGCCACAGCCGCACGGAATTTATGGCTGCGCTCATCACATTTCATTCCCAGCAGGACACAGCTACGGCAGTGAGGGCTGGGATCCGCCGGGGCCGGCCCCGGGGCCTTCAGGGGGAATGCAGATGCTTTTCCCTGCCGGCAGCGCCCACGCAAGGATTCTCCAGCAGGGAATGACCAGAGCGAGGTCTCGGTCGCTGCTGGGGGAACAAGGCCAGTCCCTGCTCCCCGGCCTTGCTGAGAAACAGGGGCATCACCTGGTGCAGCTCGCAGGGCAGGACTCACCTGGGGAGTGGGCAGGGATGGGGGGTCTGTGCCCTGCTCCCTCCTCCACTCCTTCCCTGCAGCTCCCCTCAGCAGCAGCCAAGCCCAGCGCCTGCATCCAGCACCTGTCCCGGGCTGGGCGAGGGGAACAGGCTCCAGGGCAGCCAAGCAGGCTGCAAACACGAGGCCAAGCCCTGAGAAGCGCAGGGACACAGGGACAGCGAGCCCTGGCAGGGACTGGAGTGTACAGGGGGCTGTGACACCCTACAGGGCAGGGACAGTGACACTGCCACCAGGTACTTTTATGATCACCTCACCTCTCCCCTTGGGCTGCTGCTCTTTGCTCTCAAACCTTCTTCCCGAGGCCAAGCTGGGTGCATGTCAGGGCTGCTCCGCTGGCCGCTCCGCTCCGCCTGCAAGCAGGGCAGGAAAGGGGCCAGGCTCTGCAGCCAGGGACCAGAGCCTTTCCCAGCTGCAGGGACGGCTGTGCCCAGCCCCAGGTCCCGCTGCCAGGTGTGAACCAGCAGCACCCCGGAGCTCCGTGGGGGCAGGGCGGTGTCCTCGGGTACGGCCAAGCCCTGAGACAGCTCCTTGCTGTGCTGGCAGCCGTGGGGAACAACCTCCACCCAGCCCCAGCGCAGGGAGGGCTCCCACGGGGCTCAGGGACACGGGGATGGGCACAGCTGGTGCACGGGGATGAGCTGCAGCACCCAAGGTGGGAAGAAGTGTCCCGAGCCACGGCCATGGCCTCGCTGCCCCGTGGCAGCCACCGCCCTCAATGCCTCCATGAAAAGCTTGCAGGGATGGGAGAGAAGAGCGAGGAGCCGGCCTGTGCCAGCAGGATTGGTTGGAGGGGGTCCCTGCATGGACTCAGTGTCTGGGTGCCCCTCACACGATGCCCTGTGTGCCTGCGGGTGGGTGACACGGCCTTGTCCCATGTCCTCGGGGCTCCCCAGGGCTCTACAGAGGGATGAGGTGCCACCAGCAGCAAACCTGTCACCCCAAGCAGGGAGACCACGGCCTGGCAGGACCTGGGAGCACCCGTGTGTGTGGGTCCAAACTTTGCCACCGCCTGGGCACTCAGCCCTGGGGGACAACAGAGGTGGGGGAAGAAAGCCCCAAAACCCCTGGGACCGTCCAGGCCGCGTCCTGCGGCGCTGCGCAGGCTCCCAAACGCTTCATCACGCTGCACCCAGGCTGGGGGGGTACAATTACAGCAGCCTCTACAGCAGCCCTGGCTAGCTTTTGTATCCTCCTTTCCCAGGCTCTCTCCTCGGGGAAAAGCAGCCCATCAGGAGCTCCAGGACAGCACTTCAGAGGAGCGATGCGTGCCCGGCCGCGATCGATGCGGCCGCGGAGCTGCTGACACAACGCTGCACGCACGGACCACGGCCCCCAGCACGGGGCACAGCCACAGGGACAGCCCCAGGGACAGCCACAGCACCCCTGCCAGCACCCAAAGGACAGCCACAAGCCAGCACAGCCCACCCACCAGCACCCCAAGGACAGCCAGAAGCCGGCACAGCCCACCTGCCAGCACCTTCCCTGCCCTGTCCCCACGCCAGCCCGCTCCTCTGCCTGGCATGCAAAGGGCTTTGTGCTCAGCCCCCGGCGAGCAGGATGCAGGGCGTTTTTAGGAGAAGATGCAGTGGCACCAGACCCCCCGCCCTGCCCAAAAGCAGGTCACCCTGGCTGGTGGCTCTCCGCAGGGTGCACGCCAGACCACCTCCGTCCCCATCCCTGCGGCACGGCGCTTCCCGGGGCCGGGACACGGGCGGGGGGCTCCTGGCCAGGGACACGGGTGTCTCCCCACCTGGGCACATGCAAGGGGGCTCAAGCCGACACTTACCCAGCGAGAGGAGCAAGGTGAGGCCAGTGAGGAACAAGGTGGGCTGCGGGAGCCAGGCTTCCGGGCTCATTTTGCCGGACTTTTGTGTGTGGAGAGGACGTGGTGTTGGTGTGGGTTGTGGAGGTGGTGGAGGTGCTTTTTCGAACGCCCGGGTTATTTGCAGGTGACATAGAACATTGGAGCCGCTTTCTCCCCACAGCCCAATATGGCTGGAGCGGCGCTGGGGCGAAAAAAAGCAGTAAATGCTGTGGTTGGTGGATTGCAGCCGCCGGAGTGGGAGGGCGGAAAAATTTTCCCCTGAACTGCAGGCGACAGCTCCTGGCACTGCCGGCTCCCCGCTCCGTGCGGGGGCTGTGGCCCACGGTGGGTCCCTGCGGCCCCCGCAGCCCCCCGGCCTCGGTGGGGACACGCAGGTGTGTCCCCTGTGCCCCGCTGGAGAGCGGCGGCCAGCCCCGCTCGCACCGTCCGCAGCAGCAGCGCCCGTTCTGGAGAGCCCGGCGGGGCCCAGGAGCGCTGGGAATGCCCTCCTGGAGCCAGGCAGGGAGCAGAGGGGCTGCCCCGGGCTGGGGGGAGCAGAGGGGCCCGAGGAGCCCAGGCAGGATGCCCCAGGTAGGCTGCAGCCGGTGGAGGTGCTCCTGGTCACCTGCGCGCTCCGGGACGGCTCCATCGCTTCCCAGGGCTGCCAGACTCTGCTGGAGGCTCCTTCCCCTTCTCCAGCAGCATCTTCTCCCAGGATAACACCTCTCCTCACCCAGCCTTGGGACGGGCAGCCTCTGCCCAGCAGTAACAGGGCTGGAGAAAGTCTTTTGTCCCCTTTGCATCATCGGTCAAGGAAGGCCTTGGGGCCTGGGCTCCAAACCTGGATTCAGGCTGCAGAGATGGGTGCAGGAAAGACAGGAAGACCTCCTGGAGACCGGAGAGGCAGTGACCGAGCTCAGGCCCCGGGACACGGGGTGGTGGCGCTTGCTGGGACAGCATCGCTGGGGAGAGAGGCGAGGGACGCCCCGGAGCCAGGGCACACCTCGGTTCCTGTGCAGCAGAGCCCTGGGGAGGCACGGAAGGGGCAGCAGGGAGGCAGGAGGGATGGAGGGGGGCTCTGCTGCCTGACCAGAGCCCGGAGGGGAAGCGGGACAGCCGGCAGAGAAGGCACGGGAGTGCCACAGCAACCCCGCTCAGCAAACCCTCACTGCGCACCCAACCCTTTCCCACCCACCCTGGGCAGGCAAAGCCCGTTCTGCTCTGCTGCTGCAGCTCCCACGACCCTACAGAGGCCCCGTGCGACCCCCAAACCCCCCAAATCCAGCCCCGGGCGCTGGCTCCTCCCGAATCCCGAATCCCGCGGCTGCCTGCGGGAAAAGAGAGCCGGGTGTCAACGAGAACCAAGGAGCGCAGCGCTGCTGCAGTCTGCCGGCAGCGCTGGGAGGCGGAGGGTCCCGGCTCCCTCCGCACCTGGAGGTGTCAAACATCTAAAGATAGAGCCCGGCACCGGGGATAGCGCCCAGCACCCACAGAGAGAGCGGGGGCAGCGCCAGCGCCCGCCCAGACGCTGCCCCGGAGGCCCGGGAGGGGTGGCTGGGCTCCCCCCGGCCAGTGCTGCCCGGCACCCGGCTGCTCGCCCATGGCCGGGGGACGCACGTGGGGGACCCCACTGCCCGCGGGCTCTGTCCCGAACCCCTCTGTCCCCGTCCTGCTGCCAAGGGACCCGTTTTTTGTCCCGTTTGGCTTTGCTCCCGCCTGGAGCCAGCGGGGCTGGCGGGTGCCCGTGTGGGGCTGTACATGGGTGCTCCCAGGCCCTGGGCCAGGCAGATTTTGGCACACTTGGACATCACACGCTTAGGCAGGAGGTAAAACGAAGACAGAGTCGAGGAAGACTCCCTGAGTTTTATTATCTACAGAAAAACACCGTGACAGCTCCTGTTGCATCTCCCCCCTGGAGATCCTTATCCTGGGCCAGGATCAAGGCTGGAGCGTGAGGCTGTGCCCACTGTGCCCCTGTCCAGAGACCAGGGGGCAAGAGCTAGAGGGACAGGTGTCCCCTGGTTCCCTGCAGACAGCTGGGCTGGGCTGTGCCCCAGCAGTGCCCTGGCATGGAGCACACAGGGACGGGTCACCAGTTCTCAGTCCTCAGAGGGACAAAGGTGTCTTGGACACACCTGGACAAGGGGCTGTCACCCCACAGCACAGCTATTTCTCCCTCTCTGGAGCCCAGGGAAGTGCCTCCTGTGGCCTGCTGTGGGGCTCCTCGCTCTGTCCATCCCCTTGTGTCCCCTCTGCCATCCATTCCGACGGGATCGCCCTCTTGGCCAGCTCCACGTAGACGCCGTTGTCCCGGCAGTGAGAGGGGTGCTGCAGGGGGCAAGGGACAAGGTGTGAGCCTCACCACAGGTACCAGGCTGGGTTTGGAGGGGGCAGGGGGCACGGGATGCTGGGCTCTGGCACGGGGAGGGAGGCCCTGGATGCTGTGACCCTGGTAACAGGGACAGCGATGTGGGGGTCCCCCCACACCTGCTGCAGCCTCTCACCATGGTTATGTACGTGTCCTCAGCTCTCCTCTTCTTCTTGGCTTCCTGCTCAGCCTTGGGTACCTCAGCTCCAGGGATTGAGGTGTAAATTGCTTCCTGCAAGGGGCAGATCGGGGTGTTTGCAACCAACCAGCCCCAAACACACAGGGGCTGCCTGACCCTAGTTCTGGGGCAAGCAACCAGAGCCATGGTTGGAGCTGGCTGGGAAATGGCCCCTCGTGCCTGGGCAGTGCGGGATGCCCTCCCTCGGCCTCCCCAGCCCTGAGCCCTCACACCCAACCCCAGGGATCCCTCCAGCCTCAGCTCTCACCTCTGCTTTGTTCTTGCTGCTGCTCTTCCCCATCCTCTCCAGGGCCGTGTTGGTTGCGAACCTCGAGGGAAGGCAGCAGCAGTGTCACGTCCGGCGAGAAGCATCACCCGCTCCTCCCGTCCCTCCCTCCCTCTCCCGGGACACTGGCACCCCTTTGCACCTGCCTGGGCCAGGCCATCCCTGCTGCTGGCACAGCCCAGGAGGTGCGGGAGCCGAGGGGACACGGGCCAGGCCAGGGTGACACTAGATGGCAGCAGGAGGCTGCACCCCACACTTGTGGAGCTGAGCCCTCGCCCCTGAGAACGTCGGGGCCAAGCTGCGCCAGGAGAGCAGCGCAGGAGGGCTGCAGGGAGGTGCTTTCTCAGCCCCGCAACCCAGAGCCAGCGCCGGTACCTCTTCCTCACGCAGAGCCCGGCCAGGAACGCCACCACCACGGCCACGCAGCCACAGCCCACCACGGCCGGCCAGAACCCGGAGTCTCTCGGGGGCGCGGCATCCTCGGCGCCCGCTGCTCCTCGTCCTGCCGGGGAGACAGCGAGGCAGGGGATGGCACCGCGGGGACCCCAGCGCTGCCGCGGGAGAGCCTCGGGAGCGGCTGCGGGAGCAGCCCGGGGCGCGGCACGCACCTCTGGGCACCGCGGGGCTGACGTGCAGCACCGTCCGGCTCCTGAAGATGCTGCTGTTCTCGAGCAGCCGGAGCTCGCACTCGTAGGTGCCGCTGTCGTTGACACGCACGTCCTGCAGCCGGATGGAGCCGTCCCAGCGGGACACGTTCCCCTGCCACTGCACCCGGTTCTTGAAGCGGCCCACGGGGACGCCGTGGTTGCTGTAGTAATAAAACACCATCTCCTCCTGCCAGGGTACAGGCGGCGTCGGGTGAAGGATGTCAGTCAGGTGCCCTGTCCCTCCTCGAGAGCCCTCGGATTCAGGCTCTCTCCCTCTCCTGTGGGTTGTTCTCCTCGCACGGAGCCCAGAACACTCCGGGAGAGCCCCAGGATGCAGCGGCCGGAGCGGCGCTTCCCCGGCGCAGCGGGGCCGTGCGGAGGGGTCCCGCCACCACACGGGCACCTTTCTTCACCTCATGGAAACTTCCTCTCCTCGTGGCCTGGGACAGGCGGATGGGCTTCCCCACAGCCTCCTTCCCCACAGCCTCGCCAGGGCCTCCTCGCTCTCCCTCCCCCGGCCCTCGTGTCCCCTCCACTGCCCACCCGTGTCCTCACCCACCTGAGTGCCAGCTCCTGCCTTGTGCAGCCAGTCCACTTTGTGCAGGGTCCATCCCTTGCTGTCGGGGTCTAGGAAGAGGCACTGCAGCAGCACGGAGTCCCCAGCCCTAGCTCGGAGCTGAGGCTCCATGAACACCCCGGCCGCCCCGCTGCACCGCTCTGCCGGGGACAAGGACAGCAGGATGAGCCCGGGGAGGACGGCCAGGTGCAGCCTGCCTGTCCCCATCGCTATCTCCTCCCCAGGGAAGCCTGGGGCTCGGGGCCCTGACCAGTCCAGAGGCCAAGCCTGTGCCTGACCCCTGCTCGTGGCGTGCCCGGGATGTGGGGCAGCACATCCTCCCGCCGCCACACCAAGGGCTGCTGCCGCCGTGTGATCCAGCCGAAGGGAACTTGGGAAGCACAACCCTTGCCCTCCACGCCTCGGAGCCAAAGCCTGCAGCTCCTGCAGGGCTGTGCCTGTGAGTCACTGGCTGGGAGAACCTGTGCTGCTCTCATCTGTACCAGGCCAGGGGCAATTCAAGTGCTTCACATGAATTTCAGTTCCTGCCTCACTGCCCATTTGGCTTCCTTCCCCTTTGCTCACAGGCTCCAGACCTGGGCTTGTGCTTGTCTGGCCACGTAACCACAGCTTGGGGTTTCTGGAGAAGCTGGACAGTGGGAAAAAAAGCAAACCAGGGGAACATCAAAGAGCAGAGAGCTGTCACAACCGCACGAAGCAGCTGCCGCTCGCTGGGCTGCAGAGCATGCGGCAGGAAGGGGATTAAAGGTCTTCTCTGAACTAAACGATTCTCTGAAACAAGTGGGGCAGAAAACACCACTGGAGCTCGACAGCAGAACCCCCACCTGCCTCAGAGCCTGCAGTGCACTGCGAGGGGAGGCTGAGGCTCAGGCTGGTGTTTGCTGAGAGCTGGCTGAGCTGATTCAGCGGGAGCTGCTCAGACAGGTAGGCTCGTCCCCGTGGCTGAGCCACTCTGCTCAGCCTGTCCACAACCACCGAGGGCTGGGCCCTGGCCAAGCACCAAGTGTTTGTCTGAAACCCTGTAAATAATGAATGCAAAGTGCTGCAGCTTCCCAAGCAAGTTCTGTCGGTCTTGACCAGCTGAGGAGCTGAAAATGACAAATATTTGCCAGCGGAGAGGACCAAGGGAGCTGCTTGCCTTGAGCAGAGCCAAAATCAATACCTTGGAAACCTCCCCCTGTATTTAGACTTGGTGAAGCAAGTTCTGCTTCTTTCAAAGCCTTGGAGCCTAAATACAGGACACATCCAGGATTGGTGGATGTATGGGGGAGCTGATGGATTTGGGGAGGTCTGCGGGAAGGGGAGATCAGCACACGCGGGGCCAGAGCAGGGACTGGCACCCAGGACAGGGGCAGCTCCAAGGGGTTCTCACCACAGGAGGAGAGACACTGGTGGGTCTTAACAGCAAAGGCAGAGGGGAAAGCAGAGGGAAATAAAACTCAGAGCTTACCCAGCCATGTCAGCAGCAGGGTCAGGCTCAGCAACATCTTCTCACTCTGAAAAGAACAGCAGAGGTGACACACGCTCCGGTGTCCCCTGGGGCAGGACACCAGGGACTGGCAACCAGCTCAAGGTCAGAGGAAGACTCCGATGTGCAGCCTCTGAGGTGGGGAGGCTGGAAGCCAGCGCAGCACAGAGGGCAGGGAGCAGCTGAGACCAGCTGAGCTTGTGAAGGAAGAGTGAGCGTGGGGGAGAGGGCTTGGCATGAACCCCTACATTTTCCCCTAAGTCACGAATCTTTCCGGTGGTTTGGGGGCTGAGCCTCTGTCATCTAAGCCAAGATGTTCACAGGTGTTGACTGCTCCCAAAGCAATCGGATGCTTTTAATATGACAGAGTCAGAGAAGTTTGGTCCTAAAACACAGCCCCCCCTACTCCAGAACTAAATCCTTGCCCTGGGTGCTGCACACGGTGAGAGGTTCTACTGCAGCAGTGCCACATTTGGTGCCTGGATTCAGCTTGACCTGCCCCACATCTCTCAGAATAAGGCTGATATCTCCTTTCTGCACATCACAGATTTCTCCTGCAGCCCAGGCAAGGACCGGCTGTCACCACCAGGAATGTGCCAAAGGAAGGCAAGAGTCAGCACTCTGCTGCCCTGTCCCTGCTCTGTGAGCCCCAGCTGTGGCCATTCCAAACTTATTTAGGGGTAAAAAGTTACTGAGAGCAGCTCTCCAGCCCAGAGAACCCTCAGGTGAAGCTGGAATTGAAGCTGTCATTACCAGCACGTATTTTCCAATACTGCAGCAATGAAATGGAAATAGAAAGACAAGAGATGAATCATCTCTGGCACTTTGGTGGCTTCTCCTTTTGCTTCATCGTGCAAGTGAGAGGATCTCCAGGTCAGCCTCAGACAGGGATTCCAGGCCCAGAATCAGCTGCTGGGGACCCTTGGATCAGTTCTAGGCTGAGAAAGTCACTGCAGCCTTGTACCTTCATCACCCTGCCCTTCCCACAAACAAAATACCCTGAGAAGTGCCAGCAAACCTTCCTGAATTCTCCCCCCTCTGCCTCTGAAAGCACAGGACCCCTCTGGGGCTGGGTTTTTGTGTGGTTGGCTGTGCTCTGCGCAGCTCTGCCGTGACACACTTTGCTGCACACCTGACCTACAAACACAGCTCCTGCCCAGCCCAGGGCCCGCAGCTGGGCCAGCACAGCTCCGGGCAGCAGGCACAGCATCCTCCTTTCCCAGAGACACTGCACAGCATCCTCCTTTCCCAGAGACACTGCACAGCATCCTCCTTTCCCAGAGACACTGCACAGCATCCTCCTTTCCCAGAGACACTGCCAAAACCCAGAGCTGCACCCTCCCAGGACCACCCCCGTGCAGCAGCCAGAACAGCAGCCAGCTCCACAAAGAGTCCTCAGCTGCACAAAGCTGAGGTTTCCATGCCCAGAACCTCCAAAAACTCCCTGCAGCTGAGCTGCTGGGGCTCTGGGCCTCATTTACCATCAAGTCCTTGCTGGATTTATTGCCCCGTTTTTGAGAAGGAATTCTGGTCCCCTCTGGGGACACGTTCTGCAGGGTGTCCCCTGTGCCACCCAGCAGTGAGAGGGTGCTGGGAGGCACCAGCTGGAGCCAGCACCCACTCACCAGCTGTGCTGTGTGTGCCAGTGCTGACACATCCAAATCACCTCTCCCAAGCAGACTGGGGGGAAAAAGGCACAAACACGGCGTGGCCTTCACATTTCCCTGCTTTTGCACGTGGGATCTGAGGCACGTGATTCTCTTCTGGGGAAAAACAAATGAAAAAGCATCCAGAAATAAATATTACAGCAAAAAATACTCACCTAGTGTGGCCTGGAGAAGTCGGCTTGTCTTGTGTGAAGGGTTTCTCAGTGACTGATCCGGAGTAGCTGAATCAGTTGCTAAATCATCCCGAGGCTGCAAATGCAAGATCTGTTCTGGCAGCCCTGGGTCCTTCTCTCAGTGGAGCCTGCTGGTGACAGCCCAGGGTGAGCCTGGTGGTCACTTTCACACACGAGAGGAAGAGGAACAACAAATCAGGATGTGCAACAGAGAGGGGAAACCAGTGACGGTGGATGCAGCAGCATCTCCCCTTCAGCAGGCGCCTCGCAGGGACGAGCTGGGGCTCAGGGCTGGCCTGGCAGACTGGCCTGACCAGTCACAGTGACCAGCCCAGGACACAGACACTCCTGGCACGCACCCTCTGCTCCCTCCTGCTTGTTCTTGGGGCTCAGAGCTGGGGACAGAACTGGCACTGCTGCACCCTGGATGTGGCTGTGCCCTCCTCCTGCCCTGAAGGGGCTGAAGGGTCCCTGACCCTGCCCAGCACAGCTGCTTCCTCCTGAAACACACACCAGCCTCTGATTTTCATCCCCCCCAACCCCTTTGAAGCCCATTTTCGCCCTTCCTCTTTCCTCGAAACACCAGAGCAGCTCCAGTTCTCCATTCCAGGGCCCGTGGGTTCCGTGGTGCACCCAGAGCTTTCCATGGGGGTGGCAGAGGAAGAGAAAGCTCAGCACCACTCCCAGCTCCGAGGCAGCAGCTCAGCTTGGCACCAGGGAGATCTGCCCGGGATCCAGCACCCGCACAGCCAAGGAGGCACAGCTGAAATCCAGCATTTTCCAGCAAAAAAGAGCCTTTGGTTTCCACAGAGAAGCCGTGTGGTGTGGGAGTGCTGAGAGTGGAGTGGCAAAGCCACGTCCCCCAGGCTGCACAATCTCCCCAAAAGCCTTTCCCAGCCAAGTTTTGGCTGACAGAGGTGTTGTGTCACCAGGGAGCACAAACGTTTTAAATATTGCTTTATAGTAGACAGGAGAAAAATGTATTTCTTTATCTGGAGGCACAGATCTGCAGCTGACCTACTTCTCAGTGAGAGCTCTACACCAGAACGTGCAGCCAGCACAGAGCTGCTGAGGTGGAACCTGGTACCTGTCCCCTTTTGGGGGAAATCTGCTCCCTAAAAACCTTCACCCACCATCACCTGGCAATTTTCACACCTCAGGATGGCAGTTTGAGGAGTTCAGCCACATTTAGCCAAATAAAGAGACCCACAGCCCAGAATGGAATAATGCAGTTTATTGGTAATTGCACAGCAAAATCAGCAGGAAACCTGTAGCACATCTGTAAAAGGAGAATATTTGAGAGATACAGAAAGAAAACAGCTTTGTAGGGACTGAGTGAATGAATTCCACTGCTCTCTGCCCTTCGTTGTTGGACAAGGCTGGTGAGGAAAGAGGAAATGCCCTTCCTCAAGGGGAAGTAATGCTGCACAATTAACCATTGCCCTAAAAAGGGTCCTAGAAGGGAGGAAGAAAACAACTACTGCAAGCAGAACATTCCTTTGGGCAGTGCTTGAGTCCATGGCTGAGGTAGATGGGGTTGTGTGTCCCCAGAAACAGAGTCCCCATTTGCATTTCTGATTTAAAAAAGAAAAAAAAAAGGTTTCTATGAACTGTGCTTCACTTATACAAGTAGAAGGAGAGGTACCCAGTGATGCAGCTGAATAAACCAAAAAATACTTCAAAAGCAGTAGGTTCTCTTCACTCCAAGACAGAGGATGCCAGACAAACTGGTTTGAGTCAGCATGTTCCAAAAAACCTGAGAACAAACCTTGTCAGTGCCCAAAGGGGAGCGGCCCAGAGAGCTGGAGCAGCCTTTACTTCAAGAAGTTGGGTTTCCAGGGCTCGGGGAAGGAGGGATGTCACCAAAAACCCAAACCAATAAACTGAACCAATTTTCAGGTAAACCACGGCACGTGGGCACTGCAGGCACTGAGGCTTCTGTGAGCCCTGCACATCTGAGGGCAAGATGTTTTCTTTTCTCCAATAAATTAGAAAGATTTTTTAAAAAATCATTATTTTGTGCTTAAATAGAAGTGAGTTATCCCATCAGCATTATTCTTCCAATGCACCGAGAGCAGAGCAGGTCCTTCAGCCTGCACGGGTTATCCAGCAGCCTCTGGAAGGAGCTAACCATGATTTTCAGTGCTGGAATTTCCATCTTCTTCCACAGCTTCAGTCTTCCATCAGTACGGGTCTTCCTCATCCGTGTCCTAAACGGGGAACACGGAGAGAGAAACTGAGACTCTGTGTGGAGTCATGAATGAAGTCCTGAGTTCAGCCAAACGCCGAGCCTGGCTGGGCTGCTGGCAAGAGCCTAAATGCTCCCCAGAAATGCAGCTGTGCTTGGGCAAGCCGGGGGACTCGCAAAAAAGCTGCTATAAATATAAATATATCCGTATATAGAAGCACTAAACCTGTCTGACCTCTCCCAGACACGATCATCACAGCATAACCCATGTGGTGAAATGTGGTTCAAGAGGAGCAGCAGCTGAAGATGAACCAGAAAGTGCAGCACAGCCCTGCAGAGACAGTCCTGAGCAGCACAAATTATTGTTTTCCAGCCCTGACAAACACCTGCTCTCAGAGCCCCATCATTGTTTTAACCACAGCAATCATTTGATGCTGTCCCCACGAGCAGCTCAGGACTCACCAGACACCTCAGCTCTGCAAGGGGAACCTCGCTGACACTCCAGACATTTGGAGTCTGAGGAGATTGTCCATTGGCTTTGCAATTTTAATTGTTTGGTCATGTATGAAGCATGAAAAAGCACATTAGAGAGACTTCAAAAATGCAGGATCATCAAAGCGAGTGGGGCAGCACTCCCACAGGCCTGACCAGATAAATGTTTCAATATCAGACAGCAAAGGGTCACACCTGACAAAACACCCCACATGAAAGCAGCAGGGTTTATCATTCCAATTGGACTCCTCCCAAAGGATGAGAGGACACTTGTCAATTTTTAAGATCTCCCATTTCCTGACAGCATTTCTCTCACCAAACTGGGGCTCCACCCTTTCCCATCTCTCCACCTGGGGCTTCCCTGATTCCCAAATGTCCCCTGGAACAGCATTTCTGCCTCCCAAGGCAGCTCTGCCTCTGGCACAGAGCGTTTCCTGCTTCCTGCACCTCTCCAAACCCTCGTTCCCAGCACTGCAGCTCTGTATCTGCTGTGTCTAATGCAGAACTGTAAATATTTTATGTTCAACTTACGTAATTGCCTGTTTTTCATCCTGGATCTAATAGAAACCATCAGCACACGCCTGTCTGAAGGCTTGGGCATTTAGAACACTTTAAATCACCGGCATTAGAAGAGTGAATCAAGCAACACATATTTAAATCCTCCTTAACACACGTCCTGACTGCCTACGTGAGATGCAAAGGTGCCCCTGAGGTAAATCTGCTCTGTGGGACACCATGACAGCCCTCCCGACCCGGGCATTACTCTGGAATGTGCCACGCTCCCAGCACACAGGACTGACACAAAACAAGGGCAGCGGGTGGCAAGGGCACCCAGGAGCTGGGGCAGGAGGCACCTGATGGGCAGGAGCTGGGGCAGGAGCTGGGCACACAGCCCCTGACGGGCAGGAGCTGCTGCTGCGGTGCGAAGGGAAGCAGCAGAGTCAGAAGGAAACCGCCACCTCAGAGAGCAAACAAACAAAAAGCAGAAGCAAACAAACAAACCACAGGGGTTTAGCAATGCTCTGCTGCAATGAAAACCAGGTGAAAGGAGGAAGGTCTCCAGGACCTCTGCAGAAACACGGTGGGCTGAGGGGTCACTGCCTGCTGTCCTCACCACGGCACTGCCAACCCCAAACGCTTCGTGCAGAGCCCCTCAAGAAACCCCCTGGCAGCTGCACTTCAGCCCTGATTGTTCATCCTAAAACGACAGCTTTGATTCCAGTCAAGCCAAATGAAAATTCAGTTTGGTGGATCTCATGACAGCATCCCCACCAGCCCAGCCAGCAGCTCTCGCTCCCTGGAGCCACTTGGGACACACCTGGGACACCCGGAGAGGTTATGGCACTCCACGTGCTGCTCTTAGCACCTTCTTTGAGCACCCAAGGTGCCAAAACCGCCGTGAAAACACCAGCTCCCACTTACCACACAGCTGAGGCAGCACTCCCTGAGCCTCCCCCCGCAGCCAGCTGTGTCCAGGTGCTCAGGCCTGCAGGAAAAGCACAGCGTCAGCTTGGACTTTCCCCCCCAGACATTCCAGTATCTCCTCTGGACTGTGAATTCTGGCTACACCACAGGCAACTGAAGGTTTTTCATTGTGAGGGGAAGCCTTTGACTCCACACAGCAAAGCTAAGAGGGCTGAAAGCTGCCAGGTGCCTCGTTTCGAAGGTGGATATTTCACTCAAGTGCCACAAAGATTACAACAAAAGTTGATTTCTGGCTGGTAAATCAGACAACACCATCAGGACTTTAGAAGACTGCAGTAAAAGAAATCATTTTGCAAGGAGTTAAGCAGATGGGAATTCAGTCTCCAAGGCTCCTTCAGAACCTGGCATCTCTGCTCAGGCCACCACAGGGAGCATCACTGGGTTTGTTTTGCTGTCAGGGAGACTTCACCCCAAAACGCAACACACAAAGCTCACACATGCAAACACCCTGCTGAGTCAGGCCGAAATAAACCTCATTACAGAAGTGAAATAGTGTCTGACTCTAAACTGCTTCAGTTCCATGGCATTCCTCACGCAAGTGACAGGAAAAGAGGATGTGCAGCCCTCGGTTTGTGCTCCAGCACGGGGATTTCCCAAAGCTTTCTGACTGCTGGGCGAGCAGCAGACACCAGTGACTGAGCTGCAGGCAATTGGAGCTGAAGGACCGTGGGGAAATCATCCCTCGTGCCTGGGCCAACACCCCAAAGTGGAAATACAGGCTCCAGCCTGCAGCCGGGACTTACTCATCAGACACTTCGATGGAGGATTTCTTGTAGCCACATTTTCCTTTCTCCTTCAGCACCCGGAATTTCCTGCCCATCCTCACCAGCAGCAGAATGACCACGAGGACGGAAGGGAGGAACACCAGGATGGACAGCAGGGCTGCTGAGCTCAGCTGGAAGGCCAGGCCTGAAACACAGAGAGACACGGCCCGGCTGAGCCTCGGGGACAAAGCCTTGCCCAGGGCACAGCTTGGTGGCCCTTTCACGTGGAACACGGGGCTGGCAGGCTGGAAACAGCCTGTCCCCACATCTGCAGGGCTGCTGCCACCAAAGCCAGCCCAGGCAGGCTCGGATGAGGGAGCTGCAGAGGAAGGCAGGGCACGACACAGTTCCATCAGCACGGCTGAGCTGGGAATTTGGGGCAGGGCTGGCACGCAGGGCAGATGAGGAAATTATTACTGACAATCAGCGCCTGTGATGTGGAGATTATTTTTAGGGCAGCGTTTCCTCAGTGCTTAACTTGTTCTGCTGCAATTTGCGGAGGCTGAAACCTCTGAACAAAGGGAGACTTTTGATTCCTGTTATCACCACAGCTTCCCCTGCCCCTTCCTGCCCCAAATCAATTCAGTGCTTCTCAAAGCACTGAGCTCAGAGAGCGGGGCTGAGGTAACCCCTGCTGAAACTCCAGCGAGGAACTCCAGGGAGCACTTCCCGCGTGATGCTCAGAATTCTGAGATCCCACAAAGCAACTCCAGCACTCAGGCGAGGCCAAATTCCGGGCAGGGAGCCTTACCCCGCTCTGTGACCTCCAGCACTGTCTGGGGAATGTTGTGATAAACATCCGGGGGGTTCTTCACGCTGCAGATGAAGGTCCCGTTGTCACTGAGCTCTGGGCTCGGGATGGCGATGGAAGCATCACCGTGAGCAACGTTCCCAGCCCAGGATATCCTGTCTTTGAACTTCCCCGCTGGGGTGGGGTGCGGAACGGACTGATAATGAAAAATCTGCAAGGAGGGAAAGACAATAATTGTGGCAATAAAACGCTCGTCCAGGAAAGCAGACTAAAGTGGTTTTGGCATTGTAAAAATAAAGGAGTTTTGCATTGCAAAAATAAAGGAATAATGACACAGTAAGAAGTCAGGAAGAATATTTCCTATATGAGAGAAATAGGGCTACCAATCAAATCTTTACAGTCATTCTGTGCAGCGTGCAGTGCAGCACTTGTGGCAAACCCACAAATGTATCTACTTTATCATTATTATGCTCTTTTGTATTTACATAGAATACTTTTTTGCCCAGAGAACACCAAGGGGATTTTACAGGGGAAGGAAGGCAACAACGAGAGTCCCAAACTGCAAAGTGAGGCAGCAGCCCAGCAAAGCAAACAGAAAACTCAGATTTTCAGCACGCCCAGAGGCCTGGCCCTGTTCCACCTACTGCCTCCATCTGGCCCCCAGCGAGGGGTCGGTAGGTCCAGTCCACCCGCAGGCTCTCCGTGATGGGCGAGCTGGATTTGAAGGAGCATTTCAGCAGCACTGGCTCACCCACGAAAGCTCGGACTTTAGGACTGGCTTTAATTTCCAGGGAAAGAACATTGCAGACACCTGATGGAACAGGCACAAAAGGCGGGGATTAATTTCTTGTTACCTGCGAGGTGTAAAATTGTCCCAAAAGTACCGGCACGTGTGCAGGCCCACCAGCATTCAAGGACTAAAGCACAGCAGCGACTCCCCCACACTGAAATCTGAAGGAAAGCAGAAAACTTCCCTGACCTATCCCCGTGGGATTGGAACGGGCTCCAGATAAAGTACCTGGGCAGTACCACCGCAGCTGTTAAGATGTGGAGACAAAGAGCCCAGAAATGGAGTCAGCTGGGTCTCGGAGGAGCTGCAAAGCACCAGCTTTAGGTACTTCAAAGCAATTCTGCTCCGTGTTTCTTGCCTCAGCGCCCCAATTTCCCACGCACCGGCTCAAAAGTCTCCCCACAGCTCCGGGGGCTCTCAGTTCTTGTTTCCAGCGTGTGCAGCCACTTCTGCCCCGTTCAGCTGCCGCGGTGCTCCGGCCCTTCCCGAGCCTCCCTCCGCTCCCGAACCACCCACCGCCCGGGAGGACCTTTGTCCGGGCCTCCCGCCGCTCCCGGACGGCCCTTCCCGACCTTCCCACCTCCTCCAAAGTACCCACCGCTCCGGGACCACCCTTCCCGAGCCTCCCACCGCCCCGGGACCACCCACGGCCCCCGCCCCCGCATCCCGA
>VYXC01000804.1:3045809-3144799 GCA_013397175.1 Platysteira castanea
CCCCCGCGGGACCCCCGGCGCTCCGCGGGCAGCGCCGCTCCCGTCCCGTCCCGTCCCGTCCGTCCCATCCCACCCCATCCCGGCCCCCGGAGCCCCGCGGAGCCCCCGGTACCGAGCAGCAGCAGCGCTCCCCGCGGGAGGAAGAGGAGGAGGAGGCGGCCCCCGGCCCCCGCCGCCGCTCGGCGCCGCATCCCGGCCGGGCTCAGCCCCGGAACCTGGCGCTCCCCGGGCGCTCCCCGGGCGCTCCCCTGGCGCTCACCTGGCGCAGGTGAGGGCGGGGCAGCCCCGAAATGGCCGCGGCGCCGGCTGCGCCTGGGGACGGCCGTGCCGGGTCCTGCGTGGCCACCGCGGTTGTCCCCAAATCCCCGAGCGGCTCCTGTCACCGCCGGCCCGCTCACCGTGGGTTTTTTTTTTGGTGTTTTTTTGTTTGTTTGTTTGTTTGTTTTGGTTTTGGTTTTTTGTTTGTTTGTTTTTGGTTTTTTTTTTTTTGTTTTTTTTTTGGGTNTTTTGGTTTTTGGTGTTTTTTTTTTTGGGTGCTGCCGCAAAACAAGGAATGTGTCAGGATATCTTAAGTCAGGATGTTCCTCGCTGTGAGATCTTTGTGGATTTTTCAAGCGCCATCAGCACAAAAAGGGCGACTTAATCAGGGGAACAGGCAGCAGCTGCATCCCTTAGCCAAGGACATCCTGGAACTGACAAGTTTTGAGGATGTATTAAATCAAGATGTTGATGTGTGTCTATGTGTACATTGCTAACTGGGCAAAACACCCAAGGTTTACATATCCTAGAGCTGAACTATCTTGGTTATAATAATAAAAATCTCACCTACAGGTCAAAAAGACCCTGGCCAGGTGAAGGCCCTTCCCCTGAGCAGGGGTAGAAGTTGACTGGGGTGACAGAACTTGTATGGGAATTAATAACCCATTGCAAGAGAGGGGCTGTACTTGGAAAGTTATTAACTCCGGATTTCTGTGTATAAATAATGGGATGAAAAGTCTGCTGGGGGGTGCTGGATTTGTGAGAAACCACTGAGCACCCAGGCTTGGGCTGCTCTGAAATCAATAATCAATGTCTCCCTGAAGTATTTCACTATTGGTTTGTTGCACGCCAGGTAACAAATCCGATTTTGGGGACAAACAGGGCAAATCTGCTCATTTGAGGTGTCAGGGACTCCCAGACCACAGACCCCCCCCTCCAAACCAGCATGGCTCTCAGCAAGGTGCTTTTATTTACAACACGGGGGAGTGAAAATGCAAACAGAGGGCCAGGGAGCAGCCAGGGAACGCGGCTGGCACATCACAGGTTATAAAGACATAAAGACTCTACAAACAAACAGATCAAGGCTTTGATCTGGGGCTGGGTAAATACTGTAACAGGATTGGTTTGGGGCTGGTTAGACACTGTTATAGCTCAGTGGGTTCCAGTTTTGGGGGCTGGAGCTGAGGGGAGCAGAGGGGAGCACTGGGATAGTGAGAGCAGGAATGGGAACAGGCGGGGAGCTGCTGAATCCAGGCAGAAAACTCTTCTCAGCCCCCAGAGTCACAGAGTCTCCCAAAGCTGCAGGAGATGGATGTGAGACCACCCCGGCTGGTGAATGCTATCCCTGGTAACAGCCAGCACACATTGCCCAGCTCCGACATCGTTTATCTAACGTAGAAAAGGGTTCCCAAGGACGTTTGTTGCACCAGCTGAGCCCTCACTGCTCAGGCTTCCTTTTCAGGATCTCAGGGAGGATTCTCAGGGAATAAAAACAGGGCAACACAAAGGCACGTTGTGGTCATTAGTCTGCAAGGGTGCATCTGCTCAAACGCCTCCCAGCCCCCGTTCACTCAGCTCTCTTGGCACTTTCATCTCCCAGAGAAGCCTCGCTCGCATTCCACAGGCGAGAAGATGAAGGAAAGTTCTTTGTTCATGGGGCAAGTTCCTCCTGCTTTGCTCCGCTGGAGGGAATTCACAGCTCATGTAAAGTCACCCTCTCTCCGTGCAAGGCTTTCAGGTTGGGCAGAGGTACCACACGGGCAGCGTGGGGCGTCTCCAATCCAGCTTTGTTCTGCCTCCCCAAATTACAAGCTTTCACCAGCTGCTTTGGAAGTACCTGAGAAGAAAGATTGTAAGAAAAACAAACACCCATTAGTCAGGGTTATTGTCAAAAACCAAAATAATAGAGGCAACTGCTGACCTCAGAAGCTGCGGGTAAAATTTATGCTGACACGTTTAAGCAAAGCCAGAGAATATGGAAACAGTTCCAGTCTTCCTGTGGCAATTTTAAAACAATAAAGGTTAAAGTAATCAAAAAGCAGATTCAAAACTGACAAAAAGGAAGTAATTCATTCCTCTTCATCCACAAAGCAGGAATGCCATGGAAAGCAGCAACAATGGCTTTCCTTCAAATGCTCCTCAACGCCAGGGTGGAGAAATCTCTCACACATTTAAGAGGCTGTGATGGTTCAGGGATTGTTCAGCTGTCTCTGAACAAAAGTGTGACTGTGGCCTCAGCTCTGACTGTGAATAGCAGCGAAATACCCGAGGGAATCTGTGTCAGAGTCCACAGGAACACCGAGGCATTAATTAGAGAAGGTTCGGGTGGGTACCTGCATTGTGCACACCAGCGAAGTCCTTTAGTCCTCCAGCGGAATGGGTTCCTTCTCTTCCCTCATCTTCAGGCTCTCCTTTTCTTTACTGTTATAAAAGGGGAGAAAAGAGAGGGGAAAAGCCCAAATCAGTGCCATGGGGAGCAGCAGCGTGTCCTGAGTCACACACAGCACACCTGAGGGGTGGCATGGTGAGGTGGTGGAGGTGCCACACGTGTGGTGACCACAGCCCAGGGCACAGGGTGGTCACCTGCCAGCCACCACCACAGCAGCTGGGTCCTTCTCTGAGTGAGGAGCCACTGAGAAGGGCAAGAGCCAAATGAGGACTCCAGAGCTCGTCCATCCCGGGGCTCTGTTCTGCCTGCAGGCAGCCAATTATCGCTAATTGGGTTGGCAGTTTTGCTTTGTAGATGCTTCGTGCAGGGTCCACGCCAATAATTCAGAAAGGCCATGGAGATAAACTTGACAAAGTCTCCCAGGAGCCTCTCCCTCCCTGCCGTGTCCTTACAGCTCAGTGTCTGCCACCTCGCTCCTCTTGTCTCGCGCTCTCCTGCGGCGCTGCTGGCAGATGATCACGGCTGTCACCACGATGATCATCAGCACAGAGGCAGATCCGATGGCCACGGCCAGGAAATGGATTTCTGAGAAACTCACTGCGTGGGGAGAGACAGAGGAGTGAGCCAGAGGGACGCACAGGAGGAACGAGGCTGGGGTCCTGGATCTGTGAATAAAACCTTTCCTCAGGCTCCTCTTTTTCCCTCCTGCACTCTACTCACACCCCCTTTTCTCCCATAATCTTCCCAGGTGTGGAGGAGCACCACTCTGCTTAAATCCACACGGCCTCGGGGGGGTTTCTTGGCCTCTCACCTTTCTGCACAACCCGGAGCCGCACCTCCCCGATGGTGCCGTAGACATCTGGCCAGTTTGTCACCTGGCAGGTGAAGGTCCCGTTGTCACTGGGCTGCAGGTTCCAGATGATGATGGAAACGTCGTTACGCTCGATGTTCCCATCCCAGGTGACTCGCTCCTTAAACCTTCCAGAGGGGGGCTTGTAGGGCTCCTTCAGGTAGTAAAATACCTACAAAAAATCACAGAAACCTCGAATGATGTGGGCTGCAAGGGACCTGGAAGATTCCTGAAGTCGTGGTAGGTGCAGGATGTCACCCGAGACAGGGCTCGGCTGTGGTGTCAGCAGGTCCAGCCTCACCGAGCCACAAATTTTGTCACCCAAAACTAAACGTGAGAGTGTTTTTTAGGCAGGGTCTATAAGCAGAACTCGGATTAATCACGACAAGTGACAAAGGCCCAAATGTACTTGTGGGTTTGGGGCGTGTCCATACGCACTCACTGCTCACCCTGTGCTGGGGCGAGGCTGAGCCCCTGAAACGGAGCACAAAGATCTCACTCACCGGCTCGTGGGAGCTCAGGTCCTCGGGCTGGAAGTTCCAGCTCACTGACAGCTGCTGGCTCACGGGGCTGCTGCTGGAAAAGGTGCATTTCAGCCGCTGGTTGGTCCCGTTCACGGCCACCACCTCCCTGGCGGTGTGCACTTCCACTGCTGCCGCCAGCCACAGCGCTGCGGGGCAAACAGAGGGCTCAGAGGGGCAAAATCGCTGTCTGGAGTGAGCTCATCACTGCTCCGTATCAGCTTTAGTTCCTTGGGAGCCTTATCTGTGCTGGCAATGGATAACCTGAGTGTCTCAGGCACAGACCATTCCAAGGGGGATGGTCCTGCAGATTTACTCAGAAAAACCCTTTTAAACTGGGCTGAAACCCACTCAGTAACTGCTATTTCCCATGCTAGAACTTCCCTTTATACACTTTATACTCAGCCTCATGCACACCACGGTGAAACTGCTCTTACTGATATATCCAGAGCCAGTTTTAGAGGGTTTATAGCCCAGGTAAATTCAGTCAGGCTGAGGAATTCTAGAGGAAATCCTTAAGGTAAATGTGGATTTTTTTTGTCCAGGAAACATCCCCACAACCACCACAGCTGCTGCTGTAAAAATAAGTGAGCATCGCCCACTGCATACTCCCCTGGAAGAGGGACAACCAGCAGGAGGGAGAGCAAGGGAGAGAAAGGAGGAAAATGAAAAGTAAGAAAGACTAATGGTTTGCTGGTGAAGGAAAAAGAAAGTATCACTATCCTGTCACCTGAGGAAGTCAACTCACCGCAGTGTGATACAAGCCCAAAAAAAAGCTTATCCAGGGTTGTAAAGTATAACTTCATAGTAAAGACGTATTTGGAAGTAATTTATGACTAAATACTTCCTTCCAAATAATTCCTTATCTCAAAGGGGAAAATATTTGAAATGCCAAAACACTGAAGGTATTCACACGTGGGAAACTTCACTGGCAGAGACCACGTTGCTCATACAAAGATTCGGTGCCAAATCTTTTCATTTAAAACCCCCTGAAAAGAACTAAGCAAGAAATAAGTGTAAAATACTATTTTTCAAGGCCGATTACATCCGTGTGCTGATGCATTCGGGAAAGGAGGATGTGTTATTCTTAAAATCCAGGTGTTTTGATCTAAACCACTGAGAATTTCAGTGAGTTTCGTGTCCGTCTGGAACATTTGCCCTGTAAAGGATCTGAACCCGGGGCTCCTGGACAATCCCTGATTGTTTAGGAACAAAGGTAGGAAAAAAAAAAAAAGGCTGGGAGTAAAGTTCAGATTCCTGGCAGGAGAGAAAAAGACGTTGAAACCCGAGCCGAGGAGGAGGTCGGTGAAGCAGCTCGGTGTTCTTCCGCTGGAATACGCCTGAACCTGTTGGGGAAGGAACTCAACCACTTCGTGCCACTTCCAGCGAACCCCGCACAGAAAGAGCCGCAGCAAGGACGGGGGGAAAGGCTCTGCCTTGGGGATAATTGCAGGGATCAGAAGAGGGAAGTGAGGACGGCAGCACGGCCGGGTTTCCTTACCTCGGAGCTGCGCCCCAAGGACGAGCGCAGCGCCCAGCCAGGTGCGGCCGCGCATCGGGGAGACGAGTCCGGGGCTGCGAAGGCGAATCCGCTTCGGGTTCTCGGTGACCGGGTGGAAGATGAGTTTCTCAAAGTCTTCCCAGCACGACAGGGCCGATTCCCTGCCCCCAGCTCGGCCTGCGAGGGAAGGTGAGCGCTGCCCGCCGAGGTGTGCCCAGCCCCGCTCACTTCTGCCCCTAAATCAGCGAGATTCCCAAGGTAAGATTAATTTCTTCTCCCTCCCATATTCCCCTGCTCTTTTGTGTTGCAATCATTCCTCCTCCCAGCCGCCACCTGAAACCACTCCCCTCTTGTGGGAGGTAAAGGAAAAATTGCCTGGAGGTGTTCATAGGTGGCTCGAAGGAATGAGGGCCATTTGTTCGGCAAAAAACCTGCAAACAATCCCCAAAAGAGCAGCCCAAAACTGACAGTCCGTGGCCGCAGTGCGACCACTCATCCAGAGGATGGGAACGTCCCACCAAAACACAGATACCTACCCTAAAATGATTTTAACATTTCTTGGTTGCAGCCAAGGATTGGAAGCCTGGTGCTTGGGAAGCTCTTGGAAAAGCCAAGTGGAAAATGGGTCAGCTGGGGGAAAAACACCACACATCCACAGTGCTCCACAAGGGAGAAACTCTGTAGAACATGAAATATTCCGGAGAACACGAGAAATTCCATAGAACACGTGCTGGAGGCACGTGGCAGTTGTGAGAGCGTGAAACAATCCGAGCCCGTGTGTTGGCAAAATGAGGATGTTTGCATTCGAGGGCCATAAATCACTGGCTGTGGCAGTGTTTGTGTCTGGTTCACGATCCCGTTCCAAGAAGTCCTCCCAGGTTTTCTGTTTCAGTTGTGGCTGGTGCTGATTTCCTTTGCAGGGGTGCCAGGGCAGGGTTGGGGATGGTGCCCGGAGCTCTGGGTGTTTGGAGGGGCTCCCTTCAGCGATTCGGCAGTGGAAAAACAGCACTGAGGCCGTCAGCTCCGTGGATTGTCCCCAGAACAGAACAGGGAATCCTGTGTCTGCTAACACATCCTGCCACCAGCTCCGAGACACCGAGGATCTCCACTTTCCTGGGAAGAATTTGGTCCTGTGTTAGCCCTTCATCACTGCATCCCCCCAGATTCCTACTCAGTTACTATTCCAGAATATCATCTCCCTTTCTTTCCTCGCCACCGCGAATATTTATCAGTCTGGGGCTTTGTTCCGGTTGTGTTTAAAGTACCTGCGAGGCAGCGCTTGGCAGCCAATCTGCTGCCACTTCCTAATCCTGTTTCTGCACAGGGCTGGGAACAGCCCCAGTTCCCACCTTTGCCTGCAGACTTTTGCTAATCTTCATCTTCTTTCAAAACATTTAAGAGAAGACCACTTCCCTGGCACGTTCACCAATAACCTAAACACTCTGTTGTTCCACTTGGAAACATAAACAAGGAAAAGAAAGCTCTGACGGCCAAAGAGGGCACCCCAATGAAGGAAACGGGGCACAGCAACATCCCCTGTGTCCACGCCAGCATCCCCGCGGGCAGCACTGCCCGGTCCCGCGGGGGTCAGTGCCCGTCCCCAGCCCCGGGGGCACGGTCCGGCCCCGCGCGCGGCGCTGGCCGGGGCAGGAGCCCCCTCTAGTGGGGCCAGGCCACTTCCACGCGGGAGCGCCCGGCCGGGAGAGCCTCCCAAAAACGCTGCTGGGATGCCTCCGGAGGGGCCCGCGGGGAGGGGGCTGAGCGCAGGGGCTGGGCAGGGAACGATGCCCCAGCCTGGCACGCCCAGGCTCCGTTCTCTGCCCGTGCAGGGGCTCTGGGTGCTGAGCTTCGTGTGGAGCTCCCGGTTCCTTTATTCCAAACTTCCAGTGCCTGAAAGGGACCTGCAGGGAGGCTGGAGAGGGGCTCTTGGCCAGAAACTGCAGAATAGGGCAATGGGGAATGGTTTAAAACTGCCAGAGGGCAGGGTTAGATGGGATATAGGGACGGAATTGCTCCCTGGGAGGGTGGGCAGGCCCTGGCACAGGGTGCCCAGAGAAGCTGTGGTTGCCCCATCCCTGGCAGTGCCCAAGGCCAGGCTGGACAGGGCTTGGAGCAGCCTGGGACAGTGGAAGGTGTCGCTGCCCATGGCAGGGGTGGAACGGGATGATCTTTAAGGTCTCTTCCAACCCAAACCAGCCTGGGATTCCACGTGAAGCCGTTTGGAACTTCACAAACCCACTTTGAGAAGCTGCTGGGAAGGTCCTGATGGCGAATCTGATTCCGGCTCGTTTCTCTCTCCTGCTGCTCCCAGGGTGGCTCCAGGACCTGTCCTGAGCCCCGCAGAGCAGAGCAGCCACCCCTCGCTGGCGGTGACGTCCCATGAAGACATTTTGAGCCTCTGCACTTCCTGACCTGGGCTTATTTCACATGTCTGGGTCTGCCTCGGCTGCTCTGGAAACAGTGAGTCCCCCAGCCCTGCTCGGCTCGTTAGCAATTCTGGGAAAAACATCCTAGGCCTCTTTCTTGAAAAGCCACCGTGTTCTTTCCTGCCACAGCCATGCCAGTCTGATGTGGTGGAGAGGAGCAGGAGGAGGAGGAACCCGAGGATGAGGCTGGAGCGGTCCCTGCCCCTCCTGGGGCTCCTGCTGTGTGCAGGTGAGTCCCCAAATTTCAGGCAGCGGCGCTGGAGCTCGGTGCAGTGTGAACTGCGAGGTGCCGCGGTCTTAAGTTTGGTTTTATCCTTTATCCGCGCACTTTTCTCAAAGCAGTTCGCGATCCTGGGTAAATAACTGCAGACTTGGGGGGGATATCAAGGGTGGGGTGGCCCCAGTTCCCACCCGAGCAGTTGGAGTGCCCCGCTGGTTTAGGATGAAGTGCAGAGTACCTGTAAGGGCTCTAAAGAAGCCGCTAATGAGGAGAGAGAAGCTTGCAAGGGAATTCTTTAGGAGTTGTTACAGACTACAGCTGCTCTGCCAATGTGCTGCAAATTCCAGTCTTTGAGAAGACAGAAGACGTGGTTTATCAGTGGCCTGTTCTGTTTTCAGATTCAAATTCATCTACGTAAAATAAAAAAGCATCAGGTCACCTTCTCTCCAGCCAAGTTCGCTGTCTGTGGAATTCAAATCTGCAGTTATTGACTAAAGTTACTTTTTGTAAAAAGACCAATGTCTTCAAAGGAAATCACAGGTCTGATTCACTCCCCCTAAAATCTGTTTTTTTAATACTCCAGCTCTAGAGCCTTCCATGGAGCAAGTTGTTTCCTACAAGGCAGAAAACCCACACAGATAAATTGTTTTACAGCGTTAAACCAACGTCAGGGTCCCGCTCCCCAGCGAGTTTCCTTGTGGAGGACAGAGGTTCTGACCAGGGGTTTCCAGCAGTGTTTGCTCCATGATGACAAAGCAGAATTTCGGGGTGCACAGCTTGCAATAACAACCCTTTTCCTGAGCTGGGTTGGAGAATGATTCAAGTTTCCATTCTGCGTTAGGCTGCGTTAAAAATGGCTTCCAATTTCAGAACAACATCCTGTCTCACCAGCAGAATATTTCTAATGCTTTCGGCATGAACCTGGGACTATGAACAGCTCTTTCAAGCAGCTGAGTTCAGAAAGGATGTCCTGGGAGTAGGAAAGGTGTGTGATAGCAGAAGCTCAATTACTTAATATTTTTTATTCTGTTTTTTTTGCAGTTGGCACCACAGCTCAGCAGGGTAAGTGTGCTTTACCACCATCCTTAGCTATTTAGCATGCTGAAAACCCCAAATATGCCTCCAAAGTGAGGACTAAGAGTCAAATAGAAATATTTGAATTTTGCAAATATTGCAGGATAGGAAAAATCCACTGTTCATTAATGGACAGTGGTCTTACTGATTGGAGAAATTGGTCCTTAATTATTACCAGTGTTGGGCATTTCCAACAACACCGAGCAGTGAGGCAATTGTGAGATGATTTTTTAACACTCCTTATTTTCTGTTTTGCAGATGAAGAACAGGAGGGTAAGTGAATTTTACCATCATTCTTAACTATTTAGTGTAATAGAAAAACTGCAGCTGACCGAAAAAGAGGCAGAAATATTTGAGTTTTCCCCTTGGTTTCCTTTCTCATTGGTCTGTCCTCCCAAGGGGAATTCCTGGTGGAGATTTCTGGCACCACGGTGACAATCACGTGTCCCTTGGAGGACGAGGGCATCCAGTGGCACCTGTCTGGGAGAAGACGGGACGCCGAGGAGAGGAAGTTCATAATAAAGGACCACGACAGCACTCCTGCCAACCTGAGCTGTTCCATTGGTAATAAGAAGCGTGAGCTGTACTTGAATGCCAGAGGTGAGTGCAGACCCCCCAGCCTGCACATTCCAGAGGCAGGTTTGGGGACCTGAGAGTTCATTTTCAGTGCTGGGGTGGGTGAATGCGGTGCTGCCAAGCCCCTTCCCGCTCTGTGTGGGCAGTAAGAGCCCCAGAGCCCATTTTTGGCAGAAGGAATCTCCCCTTTCCTTTCAGTTTGCCCTTTTCCCCTTCCCACCTGCCCGTAGCCCTGTGCCAGCACCCAGGTGAGCGAGGCCTGGGCTTTCCCTGGCTCTGAGCATCCCTCCCCTCATCCCTGCAGTGTGTGCCAACTGCGAGGAGCTGGATGCGCTGACCGTGGCAGGGGTCATCACTGCAGACCTGCTCATCACCCTGGGGGTGCTGATCCTGGTCTATTACTTCAGCAAAGGCAGGAAGGGACGAGCCAGCGCTGGTGGGGACAGTCGGCCACGAGGTAAGAGCCATTCCAGAGCCCCGTGCTCCCCGTGCCATCCGCTGAGCACCCGGTGAATCCCTCGTCCCCACTGCGTGACGGAGCCTCCTCTGCTCTCCACGAGCTTCCAGACAACGCTCCTGCTTCCCCCACGTGTTCTCCAGGCTGCCTTGGTGCAGGGATGGGAGTGGCTGCTGTGCCAAAGGCTCCCTGCCCACAGGAACCCATTTCCCAGGCTGCTGTGCTGGAGCCAACCCTCCAGCTCCTGGCAGCAGTTGCCTCTTCAAGAGCTCAGAATAAAGCCGTGGGAGCTGACCCATGGTGTGCCTGGCCCCGGGATCATCCTGGAAGTCCCTCGTGACAGGAATCCCCAAGGATTCCCCCTCTCTGTGCCTCTGTTTCAGGTCCGAAGATGCAGCGTCCTCCCCCTGTCCCAAACCCGGACTATGAGGTGAGGACTGTCCCTGTGCTTTCCAGCCCTGCTGGCTGGGGAGGGATGGCCAGGGCTGGGGCTGGGGCTGACAGCCAGGTCATCTGTCCTCGAGGAAGCATCCAGTCAAGCTCCAAGTTTTCCTGGCAGTGGAGGAAAAAGGCAGCGAGGGTGCAGCCTCTTTTCCTGGTGCTGCCACAGGGATTGATTTGGGAGCAGAACCGCAGCTCCCTGTGCACTGCCCCCGCTCTGTTGTGCTTTTCTCCACATTTTGTGTGAGCTCAGGTAAGGATTCCTGAACCAAGATCTCTGCTGTTCCCACAGCCCATCCGGAAAGGCCAGCGGGAGGTGTACGCAGGCCTGGAATCCAGGGGCTTCTGAAATTCCTGGCTGGAAGCCAGCAGCACCGGGGCTAAACGCTTCTGCCCAGCTTGTCCCCAGCTCTCTGCAGCTCTGCTGAGGCCCTGGCACTTTGGGATGAGCCAGGTGGCCACAGGACAGGGACACGCTGTCCCACCCTGGGGTGTGCTTGGGTTTGCCATCAGGGAACAGAAATGAGCACATTGGCAAGAGGAGTTTTCCTTCTCATTAAAGGACTGCAGCCTCACTGGTGCTTCCTGGTCTCCTTTTCCCCTCACACTTCCCTCTGCTCCAGTTGGTTTTCCCTCCAATTTAATTTCTGTCCTGAGCGGCTCCACTTGCTCCCAGTGGTTCCCTGGGGCTGAGAGTGGATCCTTCTCAGAGGGATTTGCCTCTGACCTCGTCCTGCTCTCACCTTCACAGCCTGACCTTCACTTGCAGCCAAAGAGGCAGTCAGTAAACCCCCCAAACGGCCCAGCAGCAATGGCACGGGTTGAGAAGGGCCCGTGGGTTGTTTTGATGCCTGGGAAGGTTTCAGGTCGAACCCTGGCTGAGCCGCCCCCGTTTGCTCCTGAGCAGAGCAGCAGCTCTGAGCAGAGGAAGCAGCAGCAGAGCAGGGGCTGGGGGCGGCTCAGCCCCGGGGAGGGGAACGCCAGCAGCTCCAGCAGCGCCGGGGCAGAGCCGAGCGCCCGCAGGATGCGGTTGAGAGGCACAGCTGGGCTCGTTTACCACAACAGGCCCTACCCCGAGCAGCGAGATGCACACTGCACTAACCCCCAGCAGCCCCAAAACCACTCAGGGCCACGTTCTCACCTTCTGCAAACCAGCACTGCTGCAGGGACGCCTGCTCAGCCCAGCCGTGCAGGACATTCCCACCCGGGAGGGGAGTGGGAGAAGCTTGGACCTCTCTGGGTGTACAAGGCCTAAATTTTGCTTCAAAAAACCTAAATTTTGCTACACCCCAGTGCTTCTATCACCGTTTTTGGGGTACATCAATGTACAAGTTTGCTCCAAGCCAGTACCATCCCACACATTCCTTGTCTCAGCACCCAGTGACAACAGCTCTGGCCCTGTGCTTACCTGCACCAAGGGAATATTTCTTTGTCCTTCCCAGGGTGAGGTGACGCTGGCTGGCCCTGCCTGGTGTCTGTGTCCCATTTTGGGGACTCAGACCACATGAGCTGTTTCTGCTCGGCCTTGCCAGTGACCAAATCCCAGCCACCAAATCCCATCCCACATGCGCCTTCCCCAGGACCTGGACACAACGGATGGAGCAGGGAGGCTGTGGCACAGGCTCATCTTTAATGACAGGAATACAGAAGTGCAGGAGGTCATGGAATGAGCACGGTGCTACAAGCAGCCCATCCTGGAGGGGCCTCCAAGCAAAACCAGCGTGCTGGTGAAGGCAGCCACGGAGTCTCAGAGTCTTCCCACTTCACTTGCGGGCGCGGGCAGGAGCCAGCCGGCTGTACTGCCCATCCTCCCGCTCTCCGAGGGGCTGGCAGGGGGAAAAAGAGGGACATGAGCCACAACTGGGCCTGCCCAGCCCTGGGAGGGGGAGCTGGACCAGCCTTTGGGAAGATTTTCTCCCCACTGAGGTGCTGAAGGTGTCCCCTGTCCCCACACACACGCACAGGGGTGCCCCCACACTCACCTGGTAGAGCTCGTTGGAAATCAGGTTCTGCCTGTCAGAAGCTGAAGGAAGAAAGAAGGTCAAGGTCAAGGATCAGGGGAGCCATGGGCGATGTGGGGAACGTTTACAAACAAACCCAAGAGCTGGCTGCAGCCCCGGGGCACCAGACACAGCCCCTGGGTGCCACCCACGGCCCCCAGAGGTGCCCAGGCACAGCCCTCGGAGCTCTCCCATCCCTCACCTCGTGACGAGTGTCCCCTGTCGTGGCCAGTGATGCAGTACACGGCCACTGCCAGGAACAGCGTGGCCACGACGTCCGCGATGACAATGCCCGAGATGGTGGGAGCGTCCACTTCGATGCAGTTCTGGCACACTGGAAGCCCAAAAGGACACGGACACTGAGAGCAGGGGCACATCCAGAGTGCTCAGCCAGCTCTGCCAGTCCAGGCCCTGACCCAGGCCAACAGAGGCCAGCTGGGTTTACTGTGTGACCCAGGGCAGTGGCACAAGCTGCCACGTGTGCCCCACACCCAGCGCAGGGCCAGAGAGGCAGGTCATGGCACTAAATAAGGCTGCAAAGCTGTCACAGTGACACCACACGCAGCGGAACCTGCAGCAAACTGGGGGAGACACCACCAGACAAGGGGAAATTCTCTCAAGACTTTGCTTGGGTGAAAACTCCAAGCAGTTCTGGCTCTAGAAAAGGAGGTGTGCAACACTTACTCCGATAGTGCACCTGGAGGCTTTTTGTTTTGCCTCCTGTTTCACACACGTAAAGGCCTCGGGGATCATCATAAGCTGTGCTCAGGTCCAGCTGTGCTTCATTTCCAACAGTATTCCCATCTTTCCACCATGTGACGTTTTTCTTGCCTTGGCCTGGCACACATTCCAAGAACACCCTTCCACTGAATTCCTTCACGAATATCTCCTGCCCTGTGGGAGGAAGAGAGAGCAGAGAGCTTCACCTCTGAGTTATCGACAGCGGCGCAGAGCTCGGAGCTCCTTACGGGCACGAAGCATCACATCAGGCTGTCCCAAAAAATCTCTGGGAAAAGCAGACTCTCCCATCCTTGCGGCACTGATTCCTTTTCCCCCATCGACATCCCAAACCTCATTCTCTGGTGGAATCTCTCTCACCAAGCCGTGAGGCTCCTCGCCAGCACCCTCCCAGCCTCTCCAGGGACCACGGCAAGTGTCCGGCCGCTGGCCCCACACCTGCAGACTCACCTCGGACCCCCCAGCTGGCGGCGGCCAGGCTGGCCAGCAGTGCCCAGGCACCCAGGACCTTTCCCCCGGCCATGGCACGGCGGCAGTGGCTCTGTCCCCGCAGGCAGGACGCGCCCAGAGCTGCTCCCCTCACGGCAGCGCCCGCCCGCGGCTGCGTCAGGGGCCGGATGCTGGGGGCCGATGCTCCCTCCGCCGGCCGCTGGGCAGGGATCAGGGGCTCGGCACCCGCCTCCTCTCCCCACAGAACCCTTGGGAGGGTTGTGAGGGGCTGATCCTCCCTCCCCTGGCAGCTGGGCAGGGATGAGGGGCTCGGCGCCCGCCTCCTCGCCCCAGCGCCTCCTGGAACTCTTGGGAGAGTTATGAGGACATGAGGGGCTGAGGTTGGGACCCCCCAGCAGCCAGGACCCTCTGCAGCCATGGGCTTCCAGCAGCCAGGGACCCCCAGGAGTCAAAGACCCCCAAGCCCCTGCACAGCCACAGAACCCAGCTGCCACAGGTCAGGCCACCCACAGAACCCTGCAGCAGCCGCGGACCCCCCCAGCACCTCCGCGTCCCCATAACCACGGACCCCGAGCCCCCCCGTCCCCGGGTGTCCCGGCGCAGCCTCGAACCCGCGGCCAGCGGACGGAGCTCCGCCCCGCCGTGCCGTGTCCCTCGCGGCCGCCGTAGGGTGCGCAGCCATGGCGGGCAAACCGGAGCCCGGGGGCTCGCTGGTGGCGGCCGTGCTGCAGCACTCGGGCCACCTCGACAAGGAGCACCTGGGAGCCCACGTCGGGCGCCTCTCCCGCCGCGTCGAGGAGCTCAAGGCAAGGGACGGGAGCGGCGGAGGGACGGGGAACGGAAGGGGCGTGGGGGGAGACGCGGGACCGGCGCTGCGGCGGAGCCGGTCAGGACCGGGGTGTGCAGCCGTGGGTCAGCGCGGGGTGTCCAGCTCTGGGTCAGCTCGGAGTGTCGAGCCGTGGGGTCAGCTCAAGGTGTCGAGCCCTGGGTCAGCTCGGGGTGTCCAGCCCTGGGTCAGGGGGTGTCCAGCGCTGGTTCCTGCCGCGGTGCCCCAGCCCTGCCAGGCTCGCTCCCTCTGCTACCGGCGGTCCTGCCCTGCTGGTGCTGCCCCGCTGGTGCTGCCCCGCTGGTCCTGCCCCGCTGGTCCTGCCCTGCTGGTCCTGCCCTGCTGGCACTGCCCCGCTGGCGCTGCCCTGCTCCCCGCGCGGTGACGCTGTGGCGCTGCTCGCTGTCCGTAGGAAGAGGTGTGGACCTTGATGAACAACAAATACAGCGAGTTCCTGCCCAGCGTGCAGAACAGAGAGGACCTGGTGGCAGAGGTGGAGGGGCTGTGCATGGACATCGACCTGCTCAAGGCGGCCATCGAGAACGAGGTGACTCCGGGGGGACGTTCCGCTCCATTTCATCCCAAATCTGGAGCCACACCCCAGCACGGAGTGTTGGGACGGGTTTGGGAGAGGAGGTGCCAGAGCTCAAGGAGTGTCCGGGCAATGCTTTCATGGTGGGATTTTGGGGTGGGTGGCAGGACTCGATGATCCTGGGGGTCCCTTCCAGCTCAGGAGAGTCTGTGATTCTGTGACTAAGATCCCTGGGTGGTATCAGCCCTGAAGAATGCCTTGAGGTGGCACCAGGGTGTACATTAAGAGCTGTCATTAAGGGATTGTCACTCCTGTGTAGGTGGAAAAGTGTGTCACCATGTCCTTCAGAGAGAAGGACCAGCCTTGGCTCTGGGGTTGTGACACAGGAATAAAAAGGATGGAGTTTTTTTCCTCCTCACCAAATTATTCTATGAACAGAAATAAATGATAAATGAAATTTAAAGTAAGAGGAAAATGTGTGTGCTAACAAATGCTGCCAATGAACTGAAACATGTTGTTATTTTAGGTCCAGCAAGATCTAAATGTCGCTTTTACTGAGTTCACAGAGCTGAAGCAGCAGCTGGAGAGGGACTCAGTGGTCCTGACTGTCTTGAAAAAGCTGCAGGAGGTGAGGAGGTGGAGCAAAAAGTCCTGCTCCTCAGTCTGAGCTATTATTCTGGGCTTCTCTTTGGAGTAAGTGGCTGTAGCCTGCAAACTGCAGTCTGAGAGCAGAGCTGCAGTGACCCCTGCGTGTGTTTGGCCGTTGCAGTTTGATACAGCAATGAAGGAGTCCAGCACTGCACTGCTGGAAGAGAAGTACATGCCAGCAGCTCAGCGGCTGGAAAAGGTAACAGTGACCCCTTGGCAGAGGAGATTAATGCATCGAATGAGTTGCAGAGGATGGTTTTCCCTGGCAGGGGCAGCACTCACCCGAGCTGCGTTTGCTCTCCCCACCAGGCACGGAGCAGCCTCAGGAGCGTGGAATCCCACCGGGGCTTTGAGCTGAAGATCCCGAGGGCCCTGCGCAAGGAGCTCACCGTGCAGGAGCAGAACATCATCTACCAGCTGGGGAAGGAGTGGCAGAAGCTGATTGTGTGGAAGCTTCCCAGTTCCAAAGGTGCTCGCAGGTTTTCCTCCTTTTTTGACTCTTTTTGCCCCACTGAAGTGCCTGTTTTCACCTCCAGGATGGGACATGCAGTGAAAATGTTGGGCTGAGGGGGTTAAAGGAGCTTTTGCTCTGGGGAGGGGTAGATCCTGGCTTCAGCTGCCTGCTGTGACGTTGTGACAGCCCCGGGTGTGGTTTGTGTGCAGGGAGCAGCAGCCTGGAGGACGCGGTGCTCTCGGAGCTGCACTTACACACGGTGCCACCCCCGGGGGAGGACACTGCTGTCCCACCCGTCACTGCCGTGCTGCAGGCCTTGGCTCTCCTGGGAGAGCTGCACTACAAGCTCAAAGATTTTGGTAAGACACACCCCAGAAACAGCTCGGGTAGCTCGGGTGGATAGGTCGCTTGTTTTAACGTGGAATGCTGTGGCTCTTATTAATAGGAAAATGTTTCTCCCAGTATTTACCTGGAATTATGTATCCTTTCCTGACAATTCAGTGTACTTTTGATCTATGACTCTCTGGTTTCATAGTCTGATGCTTAAAGAGTCTTATCTCATTAGTAATTCCCTGTTAGAGCTGATCAAGGGGGTGCTCCTTCCACTTCTTGCAGTCTCTTAATCCAGAGTAGTCGGGGTTGGACCTCACTGGAGCAATCTGCTGGTGGGAAACCTCTGTTTTTCCCTTTCCTCAGGTCAGTTGTTGATGGAATACATCCTGAAGCCACTGATCTCATACCCATCTCTGGAGCCAGTCACAGAGGAACAGCCAGATGTGTTCATCCTGAGGTTCAGGTCCCAGGAGTTTGCCTTGGACGAGTCCTCTCCTATGAAGGTGTTTGACAAGATCAAGCTGGTTTTTGAAGTTCTGCACAAATACCTGCTAAGTAGGTAGTTCCTCTCTTTTGGAATTAGTTATGATCAGTACCTCATTCGTTTAGTGAGAGTTTTCTAGAATATCTGATTGTTAATCAGCATTATGTGCAAGGAAAATGAAGGAGGAAAGGCGTTTGACCTGATGGAGGGTCTGGCCCAGGAAGCAGCTGTATTAAAATCCATTTTTCTTCTCTGGGATGCAGATGTGCCTCTGGAGGAGCCTGGCAAAGGTGGAAAGGACGGCAGAGTCACCCTGGCAGAGCTGCTGGGGGAGCTGCTCTGGGAGGAGCTCTCAGACTGCCTCATTCACAGCTGCCTGGTGCACTCCGTCCCAACCAGCAGCAGCCAGCTGGAGCAGTACAAAGAGGTGGGTGCCAAAAACCCCCTCAGGCTTGAACACAGAGCCCGGGCACTCCAGCGTGATGTCATTCCAGTGGTTAATGCCCTCAAAAGCCTCATTCATCCTTTGTTTTCAGCTTTGATACCCAACTTCAACTTCATTCTGTGGTTTTAGGAGACTGTGCTAACACAGAACACATCTGCTCCCCTCAGGTGATCGAGTCCACCAAGGAATTTGAGAAAGCCCTGAAGGAGATAGAGTTTTTGAAGCAAGACAAGACGGCCTTGCTGAAATACGCCTGCAACGTCAATTTCCACTTTGCCAACAAGAAGTGCCAGGATTTGATCAAGGCAGCCAGGAAGCTGATGACCTCAGAAATACACAACACTGTAAAGGTGACTGGGGATGCCTCACACAGCTTCTCCATCTGGAAAACAACCTCAAAATACTTTTTAATAGTGCTGCAGTCTTGTGTTTATCTTGAGTCTTAAATCTCTGCCATTCAGTGCTTTTTAATCTTGCAGATTCTCCTTTCTGAGCTCTGTGTTCTGTTACCCCCTCTCATGTTTTCCCTTAGATCACACCCGATTCCAGCACAGCCCTACCAGAGCTCCCCAGTCCTGGGTCTGGAGACCACCCAAACATGCACCGACCCTCCAACCTCCTGGACAGTGGGACTGTGAATTTGGGCAGTGGGAGCAGGCTGAGCCGGTCCACCCTGTCCCTGCCCACCTGCCGCATCAGCTCCTCCGTGCAGCAGCTCGTGGAGCTGGCTTACAACACAATGGAGGAGGCCAAAACCAGCACCAAGTTCTGGTACTGTTGCCTTTTTCCCCCTGGCAATGAAACTCGAGATAAGTTTAGTAAGGAGGTGATAGAAAAGTGCATCTTTCTTTGGAGGCCTCCAGGGGTGGTTATGGAGAAGGTCCACACCTGGAGGGGCAGGGACAGTGTCCCTTTGTTCTGGGGTTTCAGGCATCTCCCTTCCACACCAACCTCGAGGTCACCACAGCCTCTGTGAGTTTTCCAGGCTGCTGACAGTGCTGCTGGTGATCCTGGCAGTCTCCTCTCTGTGCCAGTGCTTCACTGCTCATACAGCCTTGTTGTGGGGCAGGTCGAGGGTCAGCTGTGAACAGAACATCAATGACAGGCTGACAGGAGCCCTCTTTCCCTTGTAGCTGTCTGCAGCTCTGCAACTGCGTCCGGGACATCTTCTACGTCTTCTGTGAGGTGGTGCCCAAATACCACAGGTGAGTGTGTCTGTATTTCCTGTTCTGAGGGGCAGTAGTGCTGTTGGAACATCCCACTTGTCCACTACAGCTGGGGGCTCCATCAGCAAAAATCAACTGTTCAATCTGTGATTAAACCACACCTGTGCAAAGCCAGTGCTTCAGAGTTGCTGCATTGTCAGTCTTACGATCAAGGGCATGGGTGAAGTTCTCACACAGCTGTGTTTGTTTCCAGCCACCTAACTTTGACCCCAGGTCTGATGCACAGATTTTTCATGATGGTTTTTCTGCAAAAAAAGAGGAGCAGTGAAGGGGAAAAGTCACAATCCTGTCAGAGAACTTCTCTCCCTTTTCCTCACCCTAGCTTTGCTGTAACAAAATATATTCCTGTTTGAAAGTCCGTGGCTGGAAACAGTGTGGGCTAGCACAGGGTTCAAATGCCTGGATGCCATTTCTTTTCCTGCCAGTTCCCGTGGGGATGTGAGGGGTTAAATGTTTTTATTCTGATGCCAATTCGGCCTTGCCAGCACCATCTGCTGACAGACCCTGCGTTTCTCTAGGGTAAACACGACCATTTTTCTAACAGAACCAGCCCTAAACAAACCCATTTCTTCCTTTTCCCTTCGTGCTGGGCCAGGGAGAACCTGCAGAAGCTGCCCCAGCTGGCTGCCATCCACTACAACAACTGCATGTTCATCGCCCACCACCTGCTCACCCTGGGCCACCAGTTCCGCTACCTCAGCGCCCTGCTGGGCGACTGCGGGGGCACCTTCGTGGATGCAGTGCCTGACTTCAAGAGGCTGGGTAACTTCCCACCTTTCCCTCTTGAAATTTGCTCCTGGATCACGCAGGAATTAACCCTGGCAGTTGCTGCTGAGTGGTTTCCTGCAGGTGTGGCTGCTCACACAGTGTAAGCAGTGGATTGGTACTTTTGGACAGGTGGCATTTTCTGAATTAGGAAGTTTTGGCTCTTTGAAACCCATATTTCCTTGTCCTGAGCTGAGTCCTACGAGCAGTTCAGTATCCAGCTAGATGTAGCACTGTGTTTTGGGATCTGCTGCTCAGTCCTTCATTAGTTATTTTATAGAAATAAATTGAGAGAGAAGTTTGTGTGAGCTAACAGGATTCATCCACAGTTCATTCTGCTACTCTGCTTTTTTTTCCAGCAGTGCTGTAGCAGTGCAAGCTGCACAAGAGCTCACTGGTTAAACTGGCTCTGGGAGATTGTTTGGAGACTGGAAATTTGGTTAAAAATAAAACATTACAGCAAGTTCCTTATTCAGCACTTACAGTCATAAATAGGGAGAGCAAATTTAGTAATTGCTTAATTGCTGCTCTCTGCTTGTTTTGCTCCTGAAGGGATGGAGTGTTTTCTGGCTCAGATGCAAGTGCAGAAGCAAGGAGTCCTGGACAGGCTCTGGAGTGCCAGGAATTTTTCCAATATGGATGATGATGAGAGTTACCATGCAGCAAATAAATCCATAAAGCAGGTGAGGAGGGCAGAGGAAGAACATCCCAGTGCCTGCAGGTGTCGTGGGGAGGCTGCACCGTGGAATATCAGTCCTGAGAGCTGTGCAGCTGCCGTTTTCTGACACGATGGTTTGGGGTTTTTTGTCCTGGGCTGTGTCTTTAGCAGGATTGCTCCCTTGTTTCTCCCCACTTGTACTCACCTGGTCCCCTGGGGCCTTTCCCAGGCTTGTTTCTGGTGTCAGCCTCAGCTGTTGCCTTGCAGGTGCTGCACCAGCTGAAGGGGCTGGGCACGGTGTGGCAGGATGTGCTCCCTGTGCACGTGTACTGCAAGGCCATGGGGACCTTACTGAACACAGCCCTGGCAGAGATTGTCACCAGGATCACTGCCCTGGAGGTAACAGCCGTGGGGGTGCTGGGGACAGCGTTTGTCACCTCCAGAAACTCTCCCCAGAATCACATTTTCAGGGGAACGCTTTGCTCAGAAATTGCAATCATGTGTCCAAGGGAAATATTCACAATCCCAATTTTTCATTTTGCTTGGCACTCCAGAAATAAACCTCACTTCTCCTGTGTTCGTGTTCTCCGTGTTCCAGGATATCTCTGCAGAGGGTGCAGACAGGCTGTACTCACTCTGCAAGATCATGGTGGATGAGGGACCCCAAGTTTTCACCCCTCTGCTGGAAGAAGACGAAAATAAGAAGTACCAGGAGGAAGTTCCAGTCTATGTGCACAAGTGGATGACATTCACGGAGCTGATGATCATCCTGCGGGCCAACCTCCAGGAAATCGTGGATAGGTGGGTGTTCCCCTTTCCAGCTGCTTCTCCAGACCCGTGCCAGGGAGCTGGAGTTCAGAGGAGAGGCAGAAACTGCTCACGAGGGTCAGGATCAGCTCCTGGTTGTGGCTGGGTCTTCACAGCCCATTTAAAATTCGCTCATGTATTTCTTTCCTGAAGAAAAAAACAAAATGGCAAAAAACCCAGGTGCCGTGAGAGATCCAAAGCACAGTTTGTGCATCCCCTTGGCTTCTCCAAGTTCAGGAATACTGCACAGGGAGCATTTTGCCTGCTGCTGTCCTTCCACCTGAGTGCTTTTTTCCTGCTCCTTTTGCCTTGCGATGGGGAATTCATCTGAATTATCCATAAGGATTTGCATCATTCCTTCTGTTCCTTTAGTTGGTGTGAGTTGTCAGCAGCTGGGCATTCCCTGCTCCCAGCTGCCTCCCAGAGAGCTCTGAAGGGCAGGAGAACTCCCTGTCCCCAGCAGGTAAAACCTGGAAGGGACAGGGAAAGCAGCTCCTGCCCTGCTCTTGGAAACATCTACATCACCAAAGCTTCCCAACTCCACTTCCACAAGTGTGTAAATCACTTTTTTGTGCTGTTGAGGAGGCAAATGGGAATTTTGCAGGCAGGCTCTAGTCTTATTTAGGAGAAGGAAAAGGTTCTGAGTGGGAAAATCACCTCACACCTTTGTGTACCTGGCTAAACAATCCTGGACTCGGGTACCTGGATTGCTGACGCTGGCACAGCTCCTTGCAGGCTTGTTGGAGGTGCCATTCCTGGGCAGCTGGGTGAAATAAAGCTCTCCCTGTCTCCCTTGCAGGTGGGCAGACGGGAAGGGGCCCCTGGCAGAGCAGTTCTCAGCAGGGGAGGTGAAGAGTCTGATCCGAGCCCTGTTCCAGAACACGGAGAGGAGAGCGGCAGCCCTGGCCAAGATCAAGTGACTCCGGGTTCCACCTGCCGAGCAAACCCACACTTCCACATCTTTTTGGTTGCACCTTTCTTATTTGTACTGGTTTGGAAAACTTGGGAATTGGGTAAGTGCTCCCTGGAGCTCAGCTGGAGGGGAGGGAGCATTCCTGGCTCGGGGTTTGCGTAGCCTCAGCTCCGGCCGGGCTCAGGGCGCTGCGGGGTTTGTGTGCTCAGCTGTGACTCCTCTGTGCAGTTCTGGGTCAGGGGCCCTGCAGCCCCTCCGTGACCTCCTCTGTCCCTCCAAGCACACCTGGAACCCACGGACTGGGAGAGCTCTGGGTGTCCTTCCAGGAAGTGCCAGACTTTGCCACCTCAGGTTCTCCCGAGGAGCAGACCTTAGGGGGGGACGTGGGGAAGGGAGATCCTGTGCTGAGTGAACCATTGATCAGGTCACAGGACTTCTCACAGGGAGGAAAATTCTCTTATTTCTCATGGAAAATGTCTTCAAACTCACTTAGAACTTCTCAACCTCACTTTCCCAACTGTAGAAGCCGTTTCAGCTCTTTCCTTTATGTTTTTGTTGGGTGTGGACTGGGTAATTCTGGTGTCTTTCTGGTGTTATATTTTCTGTCCTTTAAGAATAATGAGAGAAATAATTAGAGAATAATGAAAAACCAGTATAAAAGGGAATGAAAGGTACACTCACAGCATTGTCTTTTAAGTCACAAAAGGCTATGTTTGATCCTTCCTGCCCTGTAGGGCTTAGAAGATTTTTAGTCACAGTTTAATGTTTTAATCTGTTGCCTCCTGTTGTCTCCTTGTCCTTGGCACTTTTGTTCCACGTGTTTGTGCAGGGGCTGAGGCTCTCCTCTCACCCCAGTCCTTGCAGAACCCTTCTGGTTTTGTTTTTCCCTCTTCCAAGTGTTCCCACAACGCTGGCATCTCGTGGCATCCCCGTCCCCTTTAAACACAGCCACCAAAAAACATCTGTTTTGAAAAACACTTTTCCCCTGTCAATTGTTCACAGAATTGTAATTTCCTACTTTCTTTAATAAACTATTTCTACTGAGCACGTCTGGGAGTCTCTTTGGGTTACAGTGACACAGGAGGAGCCAGTCCTGGGCTGATTTTCACCACAGAAAACACAGCAATCCCTACCGAGAAGGCTGAGCAGGAACCCCGGGTGGGTGACAGTCCCGAGGTGCCACCCCCTTGCAGGGAACGTTCCAGCCTCAGCAGATCCAGCAGTGAGGAATCCCTGCAGAGCCCCAAGCCTGCTGGCACAGAGCTTCCACCCCATTCACTGCTCCTGTCCCCAGGGCCTGGCACAGGCAGGGTCGGGGGATGCTCCTGAGCTGCCAGGGGCTGCGGCTCCGGCAGATGCTCTCGCTGAACCCCTGCCCTGCTCTCTTCTGGGGGTGTTTCTCCCAGGATTTCACCCCAGCTGTTGAACAGCAAACAGGCGCCGGGTTTGATTTTTTCACTCCCTGCTCCTGGAGGGGGCACTGAAATCCACGTCAAGGGCAGCAGGGTTTTCCCTTTCTGGTTCCTTCTCAAAAGCATTGCCTTTGGAGAACCTTCCTGCGCCGTGCGCTTCCCTGGGGACACAGCCCTGGCAGGGCTTTGGCTCTGCGAGGTAGAAAATGGAGCTGCAATCACGGTTCTGCCAGGAAGTTATCCACCTGCCAAGATCTACAGGTCTCCGGGTGCTCTTTAGAGGCTGCTAAACACCCGATAAAATTAACTCCGAGCTCTCAAGGGGAGCCTCCGCTCTTCCTGGGCAGTGAAGCTGCCAGCGTTCCCGGGAAATCTGTCATTGTTCAGCTCAGCGGCTTCTCCCTCAGCCGGGAAAAGGTGAATCCAGGAGCAGCAGGATATTCCTGCGAGTCTCTGAAGTGAGATATTCGAGTGAGAGGCTACCAAACACAGCCTCCTTCTTCGGGACAGAAATATAGATTTCCCCAGCAGCAGCAGCATTTTTCCTGTGCTCAGTCCCTGGTTGCATCCTCCTCTATCCTGACTTTCTTCCCCTCCTCGACACAGCACAAAGTCTTGGCCGGTGCTGCTAACCCAAAATATCTGCCTCCGAGCTCCCTCACACAGCCTCATTATGGATCCTAATTAAATAATTACACATTTTCATTCTCTGTAATTACAGCCACTACTTATGTAAATAAATATGCTGCCTGCGATTACTAAATTATGGGAAGCTATTAGAAAATATAGATTCGGTTACAGAGAAAATCACTTCAGAGCAGCTCCTGCCCAGCCCCAAGCCCCCCAAGCAGCTCTCCCTTGTCCCCGTCACAGCCTGACACCTCGTTTGGCACCAGGAAACCCTTTCCCACCTGGAATTCTCTGCATTTCTCCAGGCTACAAAGTGAAACATCTTTAAGGCATCTTGACAGAGAAATAACTCCCCTTATGCCAGCGCTTACCAGCAGCAATGCTGCAAGGCACGACATTTAGGGGAGTAAAGTAAAAATAAACTTTCCTTCAGCTTCCTTATTTATTTCCTCCACCTTCCTTATTTATTTCCTCCCATAAATTCACACGGGGGAGTTCCTCAGCACTTTGAAGCAGCGGTCTCGATACCTCCCTGAAGGATCACCAAAAGCTCAAACAAAAAAATGCCCTTTTTTCCTTTCTGTTTCGCTTCTGCAGCAGTTTGGCGAGCAGAGCTTTCCTCGGGGCGAGCAGCTTCCTGCAGCTCGGGGATGCTCAGGTTTGCAAAGCAGCCCGTGCCGACTGGAAAAGGGGGGGAAAATAAAAAGTATTTCATTTAGGAAGTGCTGCAGTACCTGTTTATTAGCTCGGATGCACATCAGCCCAATTTACCCTCCTGGAACAGACAGATAATCACTCCGAGAAGTGCTGAGCGAAGGAGGAAACCGAGCACACCGGTGAGCATCAACTCTTTCCATGGTTTTTCCCCCACCTTTGCTCGACACAACAAAACAAGAATGATCCTGAGTGGGAGAACAAGGATCCCGAGCCCTCGGGACCTGCCAGATTTGTGTCCCCCCCTGTGGCCCAGCAGTTTTTGTGCGGTGCTAAGAAGCTGCTTGGCTTAACAGAGTTGCCATCCGTGACTCAAAAATAGGCTCGTATTTTAGGAGATCCCGGCAATCCAGATACATTTCTTTTCTTTTTTTGAACCAGAGAGTTGTACGACTCTGGGTGCAGCTGCAAAGCTCAAAAGGTGCCACGCTAACACACGTATAATTAACTGGCTGGAGTTTCTAACTAATTAATTCGGCTTTTCCAGCAGTTTGAGCTCTGCAGCCGTTCGGGGCTGTGGCTCAGCCCGACTCACTCGAGCCTTATCTGCACTGCTGAAGCCTCATTAAGCGCTGATAAAGCCGGGGGCAGCGCTGTCCGTCCAGCACAGAACGGGGATTTCGGTCTGGGCTGCTGTAAACCCCCGCAGCAGCCCAAGCACAGCACCCTCAGCACAGCAGCAGCGTCGGTCCTCGCTCCATCAAGTTTTGAGAAGCAATTTGCCAACAAATCACCCCAAACACAGCACTGGGACAAAGTTTGAGCCCAAAGCTCGCTTTTTGCAGCCCAGCATCACAGAGATGCTTTGCACGTGTGAGAAAACATCATTTTCCCCAACGCCAGGGAGATTTTTGCTTTTCTCATCTGCGAGGGGATGAGTCAGCCCCGTGTTTGCAGGCAAGGAGGGGAAAAACCTGTTCTTTATCCGCGCTTACAAACGCTTTCGGGAGCTGCTCTTTCCCTCGGGGATGCACGGAGGAATTTCGGGCACCCCTTGGGCACCCGGGCAGGGCTCCAGCTGCGCCCCGGCTCTGCTGCCGCGGTCCGGGGCTGCCTCTCCTCGTCAACACCTTCGCCTCTCTCTGCGGGAAGGTTCGCAGCGGCTGAGGAGCGAAAGGGAGGCAGCGAACAAAGGCTTCTGACGTTTGTCACGGTCCCCGCAGCCTCCCTGTCCCCGGCGCCGCGGGGAGAGGGCAGCAGCTGCTGTGCCAGGGGTGCTGCTGTGCCAGGGGTGCTGCTGTGCCAGGGATGCTGCTGTGCCAGGGGTGCTGCTGCTGTCACCCTCTGGGGGAAAAAAAACCCCAAAAAGCCATTTCCAGGAGGCCAGAAGCCACAGCTCGCACCGAGTTCTGCACCAAAGGGGAGCAGGAGGCGCCGCTCCCCCGTCCCCAGGGACACCAGTGCTGCCTTCCCACCCCCAGCGCTTTGCTGCTCTCCAGTTTTCCCTTTAAAAGTCAAATTCGATCCCTCCTGGGCAAGGTGGAGGGGCTCTAATGAGGATTTATCCCCCTCGCCCTGCAATGAAAGCAAAATTCGGGCCCTCCCTGCAGCAGGACGGTGTTTTTAACCCGCTGTGGCCTGTGCCCTTTGACATCTCCTCAGGAACCACCTCTGGAGAGGATTTGCATCCCCAAAAAAAAGCCCAGCTCCCATCCCAGAGAACCAAAGCACAGCCCAAAGCTGCCTGCCCCTGCAAGGCTTTCCTCATAGCAGGTTTATTGCTTCCTCATTTCAGAGGTGATGATCTAATGAGTCATTAAAGACAAACAAGAAATAGGAGAAAGCGTTTGACTTAGCACTTCTTCTTCCCAAAAAATACTGTAACTGCAGAATTTTAAGCAGAGCGAGCCAGAGCAATTTTAATAATATTAAGCTTAAATTGACAGCGAAAAGGGTGAATACAAAAGAGTAACAAAAACCCAAATATATACGAACCATAAGGCTTTGTGAAAAGAATATGATTAAGCTTTCAAAGTTATACATTGAAAATTTAGGCAGTGCTGGGAGCGAGGGCTTTTTCTTCTCTGGTTAAGAAACAGCCTCCCATGTACTCACAGAACAAAGGCTGCAATAATTCATGCGAAGGGAGCTGGGGCTTGCAGGCTTGGTGCTGGTTTCCACGTCCAGCTCTGGGTGTGCTCTGTGCCCTCCTGGGCACGTGTGTCACCGTGCCTGTCACCTCCTCCTGCCAGGGACACCAGGAGCTGCTGCCCAGCAGTGACAGCAGAGCTCCCATCGCTGTGCTTTGGCTGCTCCCCCTCAGCCTCGGGTAGAAACAGCAGCTCTCCAGTAAAAACCCATGTGCAGTTTTAGTGCACAAATAAATGTGAGGATCCCCGCGTGTGTTTCCTGCGTTAATTTTCATCGTCGCAGCCGTGAAAAGCAGAGCCAGGCTGGCAGGCAGGGAGGGAGCTCCCCAGCAGCAGCAGAGAGCAGAGCAGTGGGGATGCTGGGGTCAGCGGTGGAGCAGCAGCTCCCACAAGGCCCCTGGGGATGGGTTTTTGCTCCTCACCAGGCTCAGCTCTGCCCTCACACCCTCTTCTCCCAGCTGCACAGACCAGGCCGCATCTCCAGAGCACCTCTGCACCAAGAAGAGCCCCTTGGCCTCTGATTCAGGACAAACCCCAGCATTTCCCGGGGACCAACCCAGCCTGCAGGAGCTGGTGACACCGGCTCCCTCAGCTCCGAAGCTGCACTTGTGAAAAGGCTGCATTGATCCCAGCAGGTAATTACTGGTTAATTACTGACAATCGCTCCTGCCACAGCTCCTGCAGTGGCTCTGTCACTTCTCTCGAGGTGAGGTCTGCAGTGTTTGATAAACTGTCACCTCATGTTTGAGAGCTTAACAGGTTCGCAGCTGTTTTGTTTGAGCCTTGGTTTGGGTTTTTTTTAAAGGATGGAGGAGGGATTAAAGAAGCAGAGTGAGTCTGTGGTGTACCCGTCCCCTCCTCCTTAAAAATGTCACCGGTCCCCTTTACCACACACGTGTATAAGGGACATTTTTGGGTGATGCTGCCCCGAGAGACTGCAGGACACAGGGTGGCAAGAGAGCAACTGAGATTTGGCAAATAAATGGCAAATAATTAGGGATATGACTCCTGTGGTGCTGATTTTTCACTGTGACATAAATAACAGCAACGACAACAATAATAACAGGCCAATATTGCCAGATACCAGGGGGATTAAACATCAAATTAATATTTAGCAAGGTTAGGATTAAGCAGAAATAACAGCTTTATGATTAGAGTCTGAAACTGCTGCTGATAATGACTGATTATGCTCCTGCAGAGGAAGAATTACAAGTGCTTAAGGACAAATAACCCTCCCGAAGTTGCTGGCAGCCTAAAGCTGAGCAGCACAGACATAAATCGTCTGTGTAATGGGGCTGGTGCTTTGTGGACAGAGCACGGAGGTGAGGGAGGATGTGAGTGGTTTCCAAGAGATAAAACGATAAAACACTTGCTTGTCTCCATGTCACTGCTATCAAAGCGCCAGGGAGGAGTTAAACTGAGCAAGAACAGGATAAAAAAAATCTTCTCAAGTCCTCTCTGCGTGGGATTTGGGGCCCTTGTGGCAGGGATCTTGTTTATGTGAAATGATTTTATCTGGAGCAGCGTCTGTCTGCAGCTTCCAGCCCATGGGGTCGGTGCTCATGGAGCTCCTCACCTCCTCTGGGCTCCCTCCCCACGCTGGTTTGCCTTGGGTTTGTTTTCTCCCAGCCTGGACACGGCAACAAGGCAGGGGCAGCAAATCTGTGCCGTTGTGTAAAGCTGGAAATGAGGGAGAGAGACAGGCCCGGGGGGATCCCCACTCACTGCGAGGTCAGAGACACGGAGAGACTCCTGGAAGAGCCTTTCACAGGAAAAGAAAACTGATCAGAGCTGGAAATGGGGACGGGACACAGCCGTGGGGTGGGAGCAGTGACAAGTGAAGGGATGGAGTGGGGAACTGCTGTGACAGAGGGACCAACTCTGCTCCTCCTGCAGGATGTTCCATCCCATCCCATTCCACACACAAACCCACGTGCTGAAAGCACCCCTGGTGTGTGGAAGTCCCATCCCAGCAACTCAGACTCCTCACAATAAACAAAATAAACCTGGGGTCCCAGCTGTGCCGTTTCTTTGTGTCAGTTTGAAATCCACGGTCGTGCTAATGCAGCAAACGTGACTTTGCCTGAGCTGGGCTCTCCCAGAGGCACGTTCCTGCAGCAGGCACAGCAATGGGGAGTGTTTTCATCCAATCTCCCTCACTGGAGATATTCCAGAAGCATCTGGACACAATCTTGTGCTCTGGCATGACCCATCCTGGGATTCTTTCTGCTGGGATAATAACATTTGCTTGACTCATAAACAGAAATTTCAGTGCCATTATCAGGGAAAACGAAAACCCTGTTGTACACGGATCTGTGTATTTGCAGGAGAACCTGAGGGAAAAAAAATCACAGAGATTGAACCAATTAAAAAAGAAATTTCCTGGGATGATGGCACTTCCGCGCATTTGGAAACAGATGAAACTCTTCAACACATTAAAGGGAAATCAGAGAAATCCGTGATGTGTGCATGCCACATCCTCCCCGTGCCCCCTGCCACTCGACCACCGTGGTAAGAGTTTATTGTGTCTGCTCTGGGCAGTGCTGAGCTCCAGCACTTCCCAAATTCCCTGTTCCCATGGATGAGGAGCAGAGGGTCAGGCTGGCCCCCCAGCCACGCTGGATTCCCCTCTCCTCCTCTTGCTGCTGCATCTCCTTTCATTTCCACCCAGCCGGGAAGAGTTTCAGATAAACACCACTTGGAATTTGGGAGTATGAAGTTTTTCTGCTCCCTGTGATTACTCCAGATCTCCAGGCAAGCCTCGGGCAGCTCTCAGCCTGGCTGGAGTCCCTGCTTTTCCCACAGGGAGGGAAGCTGGGTGGGCTGCCTGGGAATTCCAGGAGGGTTTCAGTGAAGTGCCTGATGGAGAGATCACCAAACGACCACAGGCAGCAGGAGGGAGGGCCAGGGGGCAAAATGTCACTGGACACGGCCTCTGGGTGGCCGGATTTCCACAAACATTCGGAAAATCCTTTTGCCAGGAGCAGCTCTCCCCAGTGCAGAAGGGTCACAGAGAGCTGCAGTTCATGAGGGGATGTTGTGGGCATGCAGTGCCTGTGTGTTTGCAGCCTGCCTGGGCTAATCCCGGCTGGCCTGGGCTCTGCAATAAAAATAAATGTTTAAAATAAACCTTTAGCACCACTGGAGTGGATACAGAATGCAGAAGGTTCCGGGCAATTGGCAGAAGCTGCAAATGGTCCATTTACAGGCAGTGTCCTTTAGGAGTGCCGGCCCCAGGCAGGAGCCCAGCCCGGGCAGAGGTTTGTCAGACGCTGCTGACTAATTGCAGACTAATAACGCGAGGGAAGCTGCTGGTGGCTCCTCACCGCTCCCCCTCATTGCCCCTCCATCTGTCTCCAGGCAAACACCAGCGAGACATTTCGTGTGAGGCACCAGGCTCTGGAATGGAGAGAAAAACAGTGAAAAGCAGAAAGAAATCAACACCAACTTTCTAAGTTGGAAGAACGAGGCTCCTGTGGCAGAATGGGGATGTTTAAGGGTTTCTGGCTTCAGGTTAGGCCGAGTAAAGCCCCGGTTTGTGGAAGCCACCCCTTGCACACAGAAGCGACGATCGTGGCTCTGATCAGGGCAGAGCCCTTGAACTGAGCTGCAAAAAGGACTTTTGATCTGCAGCAGCCTGGAAGGGCCAGAGCTGGATGGAACCATGGTACCAGGGCAATATTGTTATGCCAAGGCAGGAAGAGAAGCTCCATGTCGGGCTGGTGAGGAGGAAAAGATCTTTCTCCATTTGGTCACTCCTGGGCCTGGCATTTTCCAGCCTTCCTGCAGGACTGTGCGAGCACGTTCCATTTCTGTGATGCTCTGCTCTCTCTGGCTGATTTACTGCACCCACGGCAGTCTGGCCATCGAGTTTGGCTCGTCTGGCTCCAGCTGGCTGCTGCCCCTTGGAGAACTTCCCTCAGACCTGTCCCTATCTCCCACCCTCCCACCGAGCCATTCCTAACCCCTGACCCTTCCCCCTTCTCTCCGAGCTCCTTTTCCCTGTCCTGCTCCTGCCTGGGGTAGTGAGGGCAGAGGAGCCGTGCCCGGGAGGCTGTGATGGATGGGCTCTGCCTGCAGGACTGTTTGCTCCAAAACCATCACGAAGCTGACACAAACCCAGCCCGGGGCAGCTGCAGGCTCTGATTCATGGCCCACATGAGGCCTCAGGAGCACAGAGCCCGTGCCTCTCCCACTTAGCTGATGAAATGAAGAGAAGGAATTAAGTCTTCAATTAATCTTCCCCTGTCCCCTCCAGGCTTGCCTGTGGTGCTGAACTGATCCACAGCAACTTGCCAGGAGCCAGCAGGGAGAGGGAAGCAAGGTGGGAGAAGAGGCAGCTCATCAGATGTTTTGCCCAAACATCAACAGAAAGCCAAAGAGAGAAAAGTCCAGGGCGTGATTAAAAAGTTTTTTTAGAAGTTAATTTTTTACTCACTGTAACGTTAGTAGATATTGGCAGCTGTTTCATAAGGAACAACATCTCTGACATTCATCTCAGAAATAATGTTGGTCCTAAAGCCTGGCCAGCCCAAGCCCAGGTGAGGAGGAAGGAAGGTCAGTGGTACCCGAGAGAGCACCAAGATGTGATGGGCAGAGAGGGGCAGAAAGTTTGGCAAAAAATTCAAATACTGCCAGTGTGGGTGTGAAAATGGTGCTGAGCCCCCCTCACCTGAAATCATGGAGTATTTCCTGTATCTCTAGATGGCTTCCCAGCTCAGGGCAGTGCCCTGGATTTGGGCAGGGATGCAATAACAGGGTTATTCTGAGCGAATCAATCAGGGGACAGTTGGTTTGCCTCGCTGGTTGGCCGCCAAAGGCAATGAAAAAGAAGTTATAGGAGATAGGGGAGCGGCTGCCGTCAGCCGGGCTGGGGAGGTTGTGTAAGTGCAGATGGCTTCAGCAGGCCTCGTGTTCCATGGGCATGGAGTGGTGCCCATGGTGCCACGGGAATGAGGCGAGTGGAATTAATCTGGGCCCCCAGGGCTCAGTGTCTCCCCATACAGATTCGATTTCTTCGATCTTTGCCGAGAGCGAAGATCAATTTTACTAAAAATGATGCAGAGCAAAAGCCCTTTTTCTCATTTACTGGAGCTGCATCCCACCAGGCTGTGTGAAAACAACTCCCTGATCCCTGGAAAGTGCCCTGCTGGAACTTTGCTTTTGGTATTTGTACCACTTTGGGCTGGATTAGCCAGAAACTATGAATGACTGTTTTCTTTCCCCACTCCTGGATTACCCTGCATAATCTGAATGTTTTCAAGCTGAGAAATAAAATGACCAGGATAAACATCCCTCCACAAGCCTGACAGCTGAGCTCTGCCATGGAGATGGCTGCTGTTTAATTACTTTGCAGATGTAAAGGGTATTTTCTTTATTTAATGACACCTGCCATGCCAAGCAAGAGGAAGGACGGTCCTTGTGCTTTGAGAAAGAAATGCAAAGAAGCCTCCCAGAACAGCTCCCAGCAATTCCTCCCCTCCTGAGAGCCAGCATCCCCATGCAGATGGGTGAAGAGTTCTCCCTCCTGCCTACACAGCCAGGTAAACGTGGGCTGGCAATTAAAGTCCGGATTTCAAACTCTAAACGAGTTTGCCTTTGATTGCCGTGCGTCAGTCGCAGAGCAAATCATGTTTATTCATGACTCTGCCTCCCAACCCGCCCGGCACAGGGGGAGCTGATGCTCCCTCCACATCCAGAGGCACGGCTCCTAATTCCTGGTCAGCAGCCCGATATTCCTTGGACAGCTAAAACCAGCCAGTCTCGGTCTGGCACAGCAGAGACCCCAGGCCGGGCTGGATGGAGCAACCTGGGCCAGTGGAAAGTTCCCTGCCCCTGGCAGGGGTGGAATTGGAAATATTTAAGGTCCTTCCATCCCAACCCATTCTCTGATTCCATATTTCACACCACACCACCTTTGTGCCTCTGATCACCAGAGTGTGGGATTGATGGGGAAGGACACAGCTTCTCCTTTTCTCCACTCACTCACATTTATCCTCCACAGAGAGGGGAATATTTCCAAAAGTGGCCAGCAAGAGGTGTTTACAGAGCCCGGCTCAGCAGACCTGGACATTTGCTCTTGGTTATAAACATGTGGTGGAACAGAAACCTGCACAATTGAATAACCCCGAGCTCACTTACCCAGCCAATTTCCTTTCTCAGGCTGCTGAAACAACGGCTTGTGGAAATTACTCGGGGCAGCCATGGGAAATCAGGCCCTGGACTGATCACAATTTTGTCTTTCATTCATATTTATATATTGGGCTTCATTTCCTCAGCTGTTTTTCCATGTGTGTGTTTGTACCAAGACCTGGACACCCCAATTAAATCATTTTCCACCCCAGATCTCCTGGGGGTGGGCAGAGCCTTGTCCTGCACTGGTATTTTTTGCTCTGCTGCTCTTTGCACGTGGGGGTGCACATGTAGACATTAAAACAACACTCAACAACAACACAGAGGGCAGGATGGAGCACTGGGTGAGATCCATGGAATTCTCCAATACTCCTTTAGAGACCGGTGTAGAATGAAAAATAAAACCAAGCACTGTGAAGGTTTGTGCCAAGACCTGAGCTGTCACAGGCTGAGCTCTGCCTCACTCACTGCTTTGGGGTCACTGGAAATGGAGCATTCTCAAGTGGCTAAAAATCTTCTCTACCTCAAAGGCTCTCCCCAGGTGGAATAAAGACCTGCAAAGTGTGCTAAAGATCCCTTATTTAATATAAATATTAATTGTCAAAACATTTCTGAGCCATGGAAGTCAGTAGTGGCTCCCACTGGCAGGTTTAATTCTGGTCTTGGTGCAGCGACAGAATCTTGTGAGGGGATGAAAGAGCACCTGGGAAGATTTTTCCCAAATCTTAGTCCTGATTCTCATTTTGTGAAATATTTAGTGTTTTGTGTGTAGGTCTGACACAGTCCTTCACACCCGTACATCACTCTCAAGCAATGCCCAGCAGAAAATCCAGATTCTGCTTCATTTACTTGCTGGTTTGGAGAGCCAGAGGAACAAAAGATGTGGGTTTTTTTTTTTTTTTTGCTGAAGGTTTGAATCCTAATCCTTATTCTCCCAAGACCCATAGAGCCCACAATACGGAGATACCACCCTTTATCCTCAAAAAATGAGGAAGAGAGTTATCACTGGGGAGGTTTCTGAGCTGTTGGGCAACACCTGGAGAGATTTAGGGAAGTTTTATTGTGCTGTGACACAGAGAACCCTGATCCTGGGCTGGGAGAGTCATGACAGCACAACCCAAGGTGAAGCAGTGGACTGAGACACGATATGGGCAGTCCCAGAAAAGTCCTCTAAAAACCTCCCATGCCTTATTTTAATAACACACAAAAAAGTTATAATTTCTGTCATTTGAATTTCAAATCCAACAGAAAGATCTACCTGATGCTTCTATTTTAAAATGCAATTCTTTCTTCTCTTTTCTTTTCAACTCCTTTGCAGAACCAAACATCATGTTTCATCTCCAAGCACTGAGATTAAAAAAAGCCAAAACAATTAGTGGGGAGCTGATGAAGGTGACAGGGTCATAATTAGTGCTGTTCCTCTCCAGCATGTGTTTATCATGCTAACAGAACAAGTCACTCACAGGGTTAGAGTCATGAGCTGCAGGAGCACACATGCCTTGTGCAGCTCTCGCACTGCTGGGGCTGCTCTGCAGGGGAGAAAAAAGCACAAATTCAAGGTTTTAAAGAGAGGTAGAGCAGTAAATAAACAGGAATGGTTTGGATGCTGCTGGTGGCTCAGTAGTCCTGACACTGCACAGCCAGAAAATCGCTTCTATTTGGCATTTTAAGGGTGGTCCCTGCTAGGACAGGAGCAGCCCTGGTGATAATTCTGCGATATTCCAGAAGAAATTGGGTTTGTAGCAGCGGAGACTCCTGTACTCTGCAGCATCTGCACCTGCTCGGTGAGCACAGAGAGCAGGAGGGGCTGGAGGCAAATCCCTCAGGAGCCCCAAACCAAACTGGGGGAAATCTGTTTCATTAAATACTTCTAAAGGACCTTTTGTAAATCCCTCCTTTCCACCCTCCCCCCTCAAACACTGAGCGCTCCTCGCAGGATTTTGCAGGGGCTTGATTAATCTCCCTAAAACTATTTTGTCTTCCTGTATCCACAGCTGAAAATGAGCAGCAATTACCCGGGGAGGACGTCCCTGTGAGAACCCCTTGCTAATTAGGTCTTAAGTGATTAGTTCCCTTCCCATCCGGCCCTAAATCTCTGTATTTTTTCCCCCCTGGTGTTGGAAAGTCAACTGGAGAAAAAGAAACAATCGGCAACTATTATTTGACTACATGCAAACCCATGTCCAGGAGGAGCAGAGCAGGTGGGAAATGGGAATTGTGGAAGCTGTGGAATGAACTTTACATGGAATGTAAAGTCTTGCTCTGCAATGGCATCAAAAAACTGGATGATTTTGAAGGGATAGCAACAACCCTGCTCAAAATACATCAGCCCTCCACTGACAGGCCAAGGAAAAGCTTCCCCTGCCTTAATCCTGCAGCTCGGTGCCATATCCCACTGACAAAGCCAACAGCCACTTGCTAAACAGCATTTTCCATGGCTAACACCTTGCTTTTGCTGGGTGTTTTACCATTTGTTTGGCAAATATCTGCAGGAGAAGGCCCTGAGCCATCAGCAATGGCTGTAAACCACCCCAGCTCCACATGTGGGCAAATCTTAACACAAGAAAAGCTGGAATAGGGCATCTCATCTCCCAGCAAATTCTGGCAGCACTGAGGCAATTCCAGCTCCTCTCTCCCTGCCTGGCATCTGCACGGGGTTGTTTGGAGCAGGAACAGAGGATCCTCCAGGTTCCTGCCTCGGTGCAGGAGCAGAGAACACAGGCTCGAGGCAGGACACTGTGCTGGGGCATTCCAGAGCTGCTCAGATCCCGGCCACGAACAGGCAGATCCTGCTGCATTTGCTGGTGACAGACCCTTGTTTGCCAGAGCTCTTTTACTCCCTTCACCTGCCTTCCCACAGAACAGCCACACTGGGAATGCTCTTTGGAAATCACATTGGAATGGGGATCAATAGTGGAATCGATGGGGCTGTCTGACAGCCAGGATGGGCTCAGGATGACAGGACAGCGACAGAAGGAAGCAGGGATGGGTGTCTGGTTAATAAAGTGAAAAGGTCAGGCAGCACAAGAGGTGACAGACGGGGAAAATGCCTGGAAATACCCAGCAAAAGGATCTCCTCCTTCCCGAATTCCAGCCCCCAGCCAGACAAGAGCTGTGCCAAGTCCCACAGCTTTGCAACCAGCCCCTAAAGACAGAGCTTTCTTGTCTGTTGGTTCAATAAACAGCAGCCTGTTATCATATTTATTTGCTGATTGAATCTAAATTACAAGTGAGCTGCGAGCTGCAGAATGGCTCTGTGGAATTAGCAGCAAAATCCCACTTTTTTTTTAATAAGGATTCTGATTGCAGCAGTGATATATCCTGCAGGCTCCATGGTTAAGCCTGAAATGAATTCAAAATAAAAGGAAAAAACAGGAGTGGAGATAATCTCCAAGCATCAATTTGCCTTTTAAACGTGATTTAGCAGCTCCTGAAACAGCCTTTTGCTGGTAATGGAGGAATTAGTGAGTCGGGATGCTCTTGAGAAGATTTTTCCCTAAATAAGCTGGGTTTTAATGTTTAACTGGGAGTTTTGGCAAAACTTAGGGAAAAGCCAGGTCTGGGGGCTGTTGGAGCCCCAAAGTCAACTCCTGTCCCCTGGGCAGAGCCCTGCTCATCAGGCATTCAGCGCTGACCTTTCCTGCTTTTATTGCAGAGGGCTGAGCGTCTCCTCCGGGAGGGCGGCGGGGGCTCTCGGAGGCAGGTGAGCTCTCGGCAAACAGAGGTGAGTCTCCTCCTGAACTTTGCACAGGTTCCCAGAGGAGACGCGAGTGCGTGTGCCAGGGATGAGCATCCCGGCCCTGTAACCCCTTCGGGGATGCCCCGGGAAGAAGAGAAGGCTGCAAATCCAACCTGATCCCGTTTTCCTGATGCACATGCTGGTTACTGTGAGGAGATTTCCACTGACAAAGGTCCTTCAAGCACAGTTCCACAATAAGTAGCTTTTCTCTCCTCCAGAACGAAACAGCCCAGGTGGGAGAAAAGGCACAATTTGTGGAATTTACTTTGAATTTCCCTCCCTCAGAGCATCCCCAGATCCCGAGCACAGACTTTTCCCAGGCTACACTAGCACAACAAAATGCTCCGTGGATAAAAAGCCATCCCAATCCTAAGGAGAGGCACTAACAGTAGAAAACAAAGTGCCAAGTTCACGTTCCTGCATGTGACAGTTCAAAGATGTAATTTCCGTGACAGTTTTTCTCCCTAATTAGAAGCGTAATTAAAAATTATGCTTGGAAAAAAAAAGTCGTTTGCGCTTTTCCCCCCCCCCACCCATTTAAGGGAATAAAATCCTTTGAGGATCGGTCTAAGGGCGAGATTGCAGGAGAAGAACTATGATAAGGAAACAGAATGAGCTGAAAACTCAGAAATTCAACTCTCTCTGTGCCCACTCCAGTTGGGGTAGGAAAGCAGTGGATTGACATTAACTCTGTGTCAAGCCCTGCCGTTGTTTCCCTTTTTTGTCCTCTCCCCCATTTATTACCCAGAATTAGCCAGGTTGCAGGGTAATTTCCTCTCAGAGCACAGCCCTCATTAGACACTCAAGAACTGAACCGTGAGGGCACAAAAGTGCCAGGAATGAGGCAATTTCTGCTGCTCTTTGGCAGTTTTGGAGCATCAGGACACTGAACCCGGTTGGGTTGGTGTCAGTGGTAAATACAGGGAGGTGATGGGCAGAAACACACGCAGGGCACCTGAAATGGAGCTCAAATCAAAAATGTGCAGTGCAGATAAATATATAAAGTCAGAGAATTTGAATTTTCAAGCCTAACTTTCCTTCTCTCCATCCTGCATAAAATCACAAAGATGAAACACCCCATATGAGATACTTAAGAATTTTTATCGATTTCTTCCTCAGATGTGATGGTTTTACCAACAAACGTGTGAACCAAGCATGGAGAACTTAGACTTCAGGCAAAAAAAGAGCCCATGAACGTTCACCCTTTCATGGGAGCCGCCCAATCTCTGTGGTGACAGGCAGAGCTTCAGAACACTCAGCTAATTACACGGTGCTGGTAATTATTGGTATAAAACCGACGTTAAAGGCAGATGAAAAGTGCTGGTGTCATTTTTAAGGCACAGAGTTACAGGGCTCAGAAATGTCAAGTCAAAATTTCAGTTTGAAACCCAATTCCAAGCCTTTTTTACATGTGTGGTTTTTAATCTAATGACAAGCTGGAACCCTGCACTCACAGGAATCACATTTCCAGAGGAAAGCTCTCAGGTTTTATGGATCCTGCTCCTTCTTCACTTGAGCACACCCAGACCACCCCCCTGGCACCAGAGCTCTGTTTTAAGGGAGGTTTTTTGGAATTATTTGATTTAAAAGGAGAAACCATCCTGTTGTGTGGAGCAACCTGGGCCTGTGGAAGGTGTCCCTGGCCATGGGAAATTGGAACGAGGTGATTTTTAAGGCCCTTTCCAACCAAAATCATTCTGAGTTTCCACGTTTTTATGAAATCTTGCCTCTCCCAGCTCCTGCTCAGCCACACAGGTGGGTCAGGGCTGCCTCTGCCTTCAGCAGGCTGACAGCAGCACGGAAAGAACTCTCTAAATTAGTGTGAATTACACTTAATTAGTAGAAGACAGTAAACTTGTGCTATAGGCAAAGAGATACAAGATGGGATGACACGTGAGCCATAAAATCCAAGGGATCCTAACCACACACACCAGGCCCATCTGCTGACAGCAAGCCCTGCTCTGAAGACTTTGATGCCTTGATTATGCAAATCAGGGCGATTATTCCATCCTCAAGACTGCAGCAAGATAATTACCCAACAATAAATCACCACAACTCAAGCGGCTGCAAATGAATTTTAAGCTTTATCGCCATAATTGCAATTGGATGGCGGTTATTAACTGAGCAGAGAGAGGACATCAGGCCCCGGAGATCCCTCCCTGCTGCTCCTGAGTGAAATTGGAATGGTCTGGCTTTGCTCAGCCTGCCCGGAGGCTGCAGAGGGGTTTCATTTTCAGGAATATGACTCGGCTTCTCTATAAATACAATTTTCACCTGCCCACTAGGCTGTTCTCTGGCTGGTTCAGACCCTCACACAGACTGAAGCAAAGCATATGGAGCGAATAGCAGGGTTTTAGCAAGTCCTGAGCATGATTTTGCTCAAATTATCCCCATTTGAGAGGAAAAACTCAGTCTGTCACCTAAACATGGTTTGGTGTTGACTCTTACCCGGCTGGACTTCTCCAAGTTCCTGAGCATGAGAAAGTAAACTCAGATAAAATCTTCAAATTAAGCAAAGCACAACTCCTACAAGAGCTCTGCAGAACAGAGGGAAAATCCCCAAGGCACGTTTTATAATACAAGTTAAGTGCTGTCATTTTTGGCTGCTTCAGGCTGTGTTTTCTTCCTTCCAAGCGAGAAGGAGCCAGGCCTGGAATTCCCTCCAGCTGTGCTGCAGCGGGAGCTCCTGGTTCCCTGTGTCACAGGTGCCTGTGGAGCAAATGAGATGATGTTTCCTCCAAGGTTAATTCAGTTTATGTTCAAACACAATCAATTATATGGATTTAGGACAGACATTTGTTGCGGGATTAGGTGATAAAGGATGAGATCAATTACAAACACGTTTACAAAGGAGGGAAATGCCTGATGGTTTGGGAAATTTAGAGATATTGAGAGTATTTGACGTCTATATTAACTCAAAGCCCTAAATGGGCTGGGCTTGTTTACATTGCTGCAGTCTTATTACAGGGTGAATTTTACCAGCTGTCTTGCTGAGCAGTCATTTAGCCTTAAACTATAGTTAAAACTGTCATGGTTTTAAGCAAATTATATTGCGTAAAGTAATTATTTCCCGAACTGCAAAGAGGATCCAGGTAGCTCGTGAATCTCATTTCTGAAAAAGAGATAGGGTAAGAGTCATGGACTGGGAAGGGGTTTGTGCTCCAGAAAAGGCCGAGCCAGCCGGGTTTGGTGAGCTGAGCACATCTGGGTGCAGAGCAGTCAGGAAGGGAACAGATTCCTTCTAAACCAGGCTGTTCCTTCAACGCGCTGACCGCTGATCCCAAAACACCCAGGCAGAACTCGTGCCCTTCCCGAAGTGTTCCTGCAGCAATAAACATTAATCCTGGTGATTAACACGCGCTCCAGGCTGGCTGCGTCTGAGGGAAAGCGCTAGAGAGGCGTTTTGGGGGAAATAAACGGCAGCAATTAAGGGCTGGGCAGGGTAGAGGAATATCCTTCATGTTGGATCTGGCAGCAGCACGCAGAGCTCTCAGAGAACCCCCAAAATCCCTCTGCAGCCCAAATTCCCTGTGTGGAGCAGGAAATTCTCCTCGGAGAACCCCAAAAATGCCCTTTTCAGCCCATATTCCCTGTGTGCGACAGGCAGCTTCCCTCAGAGAACCCCTAAAATCCCTCTGCAGCCCATATTCCCTGCGTGCAGCAGGAAATTCTCCTCAGAGAACCCCAAAATGCCCTTTTCAGCCCATATTCCCTGTGTGCAGCAGGAAATTCTCCTCAGAGAACCCCCAAAACGCCCTTTGCAGCCCAAATTCCCTGTGTGCAGCAGGCAATTTCCCTCAGAGAACCCCCAAAACGCTCTTTGCAGCCCAAATTCCCTGTGTGCAGCAGGAAATTCTCCTCAGAGAACCCCCAAAATGCCCTTTGCAGCCCAAATTCCCTGTGTGCAGCAGGAAATTCTCCTCAGAGAACCCCCAAAAACGCCCTTTGCAGCCCAAATTCCCTGCGTGCAACAGGCAGCTTCCAGTGGGCTGTGCTGAAGGGCCTGAAGACTTCGCTACAGTGAGTTACCTGCTGTAATCTATTCCGAGCTGTGTCTGGCAGCCTCTCCGCGGCAGACTGCGGCCTGTGGGCGGCTGTCCCTGGGGCTTTCGCTACTCCCGAGCAAGTGCAGCTTTCCCGCCTCATTGAGAGCCCGCCCTTCCCCGGCGCCTCAGCCGCCCCGGCTCCCGGAGCTCTCCCCGGCTCCCACTCCCAGCCGAGTGTTTCGGCTCCCTCACACTCTGCAGGATGTGTGTGAGTGTGAGTGGCACCAACAAGGGCCCATCTGTTCCCTTCTCTGCTCTTTTCCACCTCCCAGCAGGGTGAGCAATTCCAGCCCAGGGCCGTCCCCTCCTGAGGGTGGCACGGTGAGGCTGTGGAGTGGCAATTTGGCATTAATGACCATTTTGGCATGTCCATTCTGGGGGCACAGTGGAATTTGTGGGCCTCGTTTAAAACGTGTGCTGCCCATAAATCTAGCAATTAAACGCAGCAGGGCGAAGCACCATGAGTGTCCACTCAGCGGCCACTGCAGCAGCCCGGAACAATGTAAATTAGGGATTTTGAGGGCTGTTAAAATGCTCTTGTTTTCCCCCAGAAAGCCAGGCAGGTTGTTTAGTGCAGATCCTTCTGAAGTCATAGCATGGCAGAGGCACAACGAGGCGAAATTCCCGCAGGGTTCTGGATGCTGGACAGGGCAGGAGTCAGCTCTGGGTTTGGCTGTGGGATGTGACAAGAGCGGCTTTGATCATCTATCAAAGTGTTGTCAGCCTCCCCCTGTGCCTCGGGGAGGGAAAACTGCAGCTGGAGCATTGATCAGCACCAGAGATCTGCCCCTGCCAGCCTCCAAAACAAACAGGCATTAAAAACCTGGAGAAACCCGAACTTCCCTGCACGAGGTGACACTGCCACCATCCAGCCTCCAAAACAAACAGGCATTAAAAACCTGGAGAAACCCGAACTTAGCTGGGGAAGGTGACACGGCCACCTCCCTCGGGGAGCAGGCTCGGAGCAGGAGGAGCTCCCCAGGGCTGGCTGGGGCTGTGGGGACTCTGTCCCTCTGGAAAGGTCCCGCTCCCTCTGAGCCAGAAGCACCCTGAAGTCAGTGGGGGGCTGTTGCATCACCGAGTAATCACAATTAACTCTAATTACACGTCTTCGCTGGCTGCCGAGCTCTGCAAAAAGAGGCAAGGAAAAAAAACCTCAGAAAAGGCAGAAGAGAGGCTCTTGCAATCCAGGTGAATTATTCCAAGCTGATTGCCAACACTCAAGGTTCCCAAGGGCCTTTGTTAGCAGAGAAAAAGCACCAGACAAAGAGATGGAGAGAACAGGAAGACTCATCTCCTTCTACCTTTTAAAGTAACCTAGTTAGGACCCAAAATTTGGGACACTCAGATATTTGGGGGCCATCACAGCTCAACATTTCTCTACTTCCCTGGTGGGACACAGCTCTGACAACACCTGAGCAACCCCATGGGTGCTGGAATAGCAAGGAGCTGAATTTCCTTACGTTTAATCAGAATTAATAACCTGCACTGGGCCGGGTGCTTTTAAATCCTCCTCCTCTTGTCCTTATCTGTCCTGCAAAATATTGAATTTGGGGACACGAGCTGCTGGTGAGGAACAATGGCCCTGCCACGGAATCCCTTTCAGCAGCACATCTTTTATCCTCACCCACAACAAGGAAATTAGGAGGGTTTTTGTGGTTTCCAAAAAGCTGCTCTGAGAACGGAGCGTGTGCTCTGCCACCTCAGCGTGCACATCCCAACCCTCCATCCATGGGCAAATCCTTACGGACTCCCTGCTCAGGGCCTGGGTTTGCTCTCCAGAGAGCTCAGCCAGTGTTCTTACAAGCACTGCCACAGCAAATTTTATTCTATTTGAGTACGCACTGATAGTGTTTCCCCAGTCAGGGGGCCTGTGGGGATTGCACAGACCCCTTCGAGGATAAAAGCAACTGTGAGAAACGGCAGCTGGTTAAAAAATATAAAATACATGTCAACTCCAAGCCTGTGATAATCCAAAACTCTGTCCTAACTTTAGTGAGACAGAAAAAGGCCAAAATGTGCCCAGTGCCCCACAGGAGATCGGTGGCATGGGTGGGTCAGATCCCTTTTCCAGCTCTCTCTCTCAGATTAGAACCTTCTGATGCACTGCTTTTGGGATAAAACCAAATATTTTCAACCCACTGTTGAGTGCTCTGTTGACATTCTCGATTCATGGGAGTAACAGCATCCTCCTGGCCCATCCTTGGGAATATGCAAGAAGAGGAGAATTCATTTCCTTCCCAGACATATCAATACCCATCTTGGCTTCTGAAGAAATCTCACACCAAAGACTATTGATTTCCTGCGCTTGAAATGAGCTGATCCAGTCAGTTCCAGAGCGGTGTGAGCAGACTGGACTTTGGCTCAAACACACTGGGAATGCAGCAGCTCCGGGGCACCAAAGGCAGGTCTGGGGCACCAAAACCTCCTCGGGGGTCACAGGAATGGGATGAAATGTGATGTATTCCACAGCTGCCTGTCCCATAGGGGCTCCAGCAGGGGAGGACACCCTGGGTACCTCTTTGCACAACTTGGGGACCCAAAATTGGCAATTTTTTTATCTGGGGGGACACATTTCACTGGACTGTGCAGCACTCAAAGCACAAGCCGTGCCCTTGGATCATCAGCTGCTGCTGCAGCCCCTGGTTGTCACCGCTGCTGAGTCACTGCCTTCACTAGGAGCACGGCACATTCCATGGGACATTTCCTGACGTCTCCAACCACATCCACAGCCACGGCCAGAGCCTGCATTTCCCAGGGCTCGATTTAATAGCATGCAATTAAAAGCCAGCCTGTGCCAGGCCCTGGGTGCTTCCTCTGGCAGGACGGAGGAGCTGCCACACCCCAGTGCGAGGCAGGGAGAGAATCGTCCCCCAGAAGCCAATTCTGACCAATAATTCCCCGTGCCTGTTCTGCTGAGCGAAGCAAAGGCTCCGAGTGTGCACAGGAGGCTGGGAATGCTGCTTGTTTTGGCAGGAGAGATGAGAAAACCGCAGAGCATTCGAGTTCAGAAGGCTCATTATGACTAATCTGCCTTCCTGAGCTGCAGGTCTTTTATTCCAGAGTCAGATATAGGCCTGCCCTGGGAGTGAACATCTGCAAGGGATGCTAATTTAGATATTTGTAATAAAGGTGGCACAACCTGCAGCCTGATGACTCTGCAGCAGCGCTGGGAGGGAGCACAGGGTGGGAGAGGAGCTCTGCCAGCTCCCAGCCAGGTCTGCACGGGGATCCATCCCCAGCCCTGCACCAGCCTGGCTCTCTGCTGCTGCTGGAGAGGGAGGCCGGGCTCTGGCTGGGGAAATGGGACTCGCATTTTGACCCCTGACTGGGATTTAGCATTTCAGGTGTTACATTTGGGGTGGGCTGTGGGTGCTGCAGGGAAAGTTGAACAGCCTGGGCTTATTATTGCATTTTCCTCACTCTCCTCTTCAGCTGCACAGCGCTGAGCCTTGGCTTTCAGGAGCCTGAAGAACCAGAGTTTTGGACAAGATGCTGAGCATCTCCCAGGAGTTAACAAGCCCCCTGCTCCTGCAGTGCAACAGGGCGAGTTCTGCCCATTCTGAGCCTTTTTTGTGGGTTTGTGGGGGTTTTTTCACTTTATAGGAGACCTGAGCAACATTGAGGAGTGTGCATGAGGCACTTGTAGCAGTTAATTGGTGTCGAAGAGGGTTTGGTGTTGAGGAGGCCTTCTTTATATAGGAGGGGGAACTGAGTGGAAACTCAGGTGGTTTGCTCTGAAAATCTTCCTCATTTTTATATTTATTGAATGCTGATGCCAGAAAGAGACAGGCCTGACACAGAAAACAACCAAGTTGTGACGAACTTGCAGGGAAGTTCATTCCACAGTTCAGGACTGGCCCTTAAAAAAACCCTGCCTTATCTGAGGTGAGTGAGAAACGTTTCTTCTTCAGCATTCGTGGCCAACTCCTCCTTGCATCAGAGAAATCAAACTGTCAGTCAAGACCCCACTGTTCTCTTCAGAGCTTTCCACACCAGCAGCCTGTGACAGAGCAGCAAAATAATGAATTATCTCGTTGTCAGGGGCTGATTCTCCACTGCCATTTCCCTTCCTCTGTGGCGTGGTGCAGTGCAGGAGGCACCTGATCTCCCTCACTCCCGGTGCTGCTCGGAGTCTCCTGTTCCAGAGGCAAAAAGAGAGAACACGTGGTAAGGAAATACAGAACACTCAGGATATTTGCCCCAGGAACAGCACTCCACAAACCAGAAAAGCCCTGAAAAGAAAAGATTTTTCTCCTTATGAGAAGGTTGCACCTGTGGGGTTGAACTTTCATTTTGTTTTGGCTTCGGGTTCGGGGCTGGTTTTCTTTTATCCATCAGTTTTTCTTGTTATTGTGCTTTATTTTCTCCCGTGATTCATCTGACTCTAGGGCAGTTATTGAAATCCTTGATACGAAATGCAAGGGAAATGAATCTCACTTTAAACTTCCTAAGGACATCTCCATCACCTGATTAAAGTCTCCTGCAGTTTTTTCCGGCTCTTCCCATCACAGACTGAGAGCCAGGGTGCATTTCTGGCAAAGGCAGATGTGATTTGTAGCACATCTCCCATCAGACCAGCCATTATTTTAATCCATCGTTTTCCACAGGAAAGAATAAATGCTTTCTTTCTTTAGTAGGACTGAAAAAAACACACCCGGAGATGAGTTTTACAAGCAGTTAAACGCTGTAAATCAAAAGGCCGAGGCAGATGGCAAAGAGTCAGTGAGACTCAGAGCTTGTCCATTAAACACCTCATTCAGTTCTCAGTTATTAAATTGCTCTTTTCCTGACTCAGACTGGAGTTGATTTTCTTCTGGATGGCTGGATGGAAAATAATCTTGGAAGCCCAAGGAGTCAAGGAGAGGACAGATTCTTCTCGGCCTCAGAGAAAGCATAAACATCTCGAAGCAGTCTTGTCCATCCATTAAATAAATATATTTATTTTGAGGCAAGCAAAGTGTATGAAAGCTTTGCTGTCCTGCTTTTCAGGAGAAATAATTGTTCTATACTGAGCTCATTTGGCTCCCTTGGCATTGCAAGACTCACATAAATCGGATAAAAAGGAAATTATTGCAGTAATACTTGGAAAGTTCAGGAGAATTCAGTTTGACTTTAGCACTGAAGATAACTCAGAAAGACAAGAGTGTGCACACCCAGCAATTCGGCAATGCAGCTTCTCAGGAGATTTAGGGTTCCACCATCCAGAGAGGTTGAAAGCAGCATTTGAGATCCACTCCTTTGGAGAAAATCCCCCAGAAATTGAATTTCTTTAAAACCTCACCACAGAAATGGGTTTCACTCTGTTCTCTCCTTGTCTAGGGCTGTTTGGTAATATGAAAAATACATTCAGAAAAGGTTTCGAGCCATTACTGGGAAAAAAAAGAGGAGCTTTCTTAGGAAACACCCTTCAGATTAGGGACTGCTAATGCTCTGAAAGTGAGGTGGTGTTAGGGATATTAAACTACAAGAAGATATTAAAATATTGCAACAGCAGCTACACTTCCAGGAAATGGTTTCTCTTGGTGTTTGAACTGCTAAGAGATCTCTTTACCAGCACAGGGAGTGTTTAAACAAGGAGCACTGCTGAGAATTCCAGCCGGGGTTTTTAGCAAATCCCCAGGACGTGCTGGGACTGGGAAGGACGCAGGTGAGTGATGCCCCTCCTCGGCAGTGCCCTGCTCCGCTCCACCGGAGGTGTGCGAGCTGTTAACAGCGGGCAAAACACCTACAGCCCGCTTCCTCGCACAGAAACCCCTGCTCTCCGTGCCGGCGGCCCACTGCACGCCTTCCCTGCCTGCCAGCAGCTGTGCACACGCGGGGACAGCGCTGACCTTGCAGCTCAGAGCGCTCCGGGAGCACTGGAGCATCCCCGGCCGAGCATCCCCGGCCGAGCATCCCCGGCCGAGCATCCCCGGCGCTCACCCGCGAGTGCCTGCGCGGGGCAGGGCAGGGCTGGTCTCCCCCGAGGTGTTCCTGGGGGTGGGAACCCTTCTCGCTCCTCTCTCCGGGGCTGCGGTGGGAGCGGCTGAGCCCCGCCAGCCCCCCCGGCCCCGGCCCCGCGCTCCGCCCGGCGCTGTCCCGGTGCCGGGGCCGGTCCCGGTCCCGCATCCCCGGGGCTGGAGCCGCCCATCCCCGCCGGGGTGAGTCCGTGGGATTCGGGGGAGGAAACTTCGCCCCCTCCCCTCCCCTCCCCGCAGCAGCAGCAGCAGCAGCAGCAGCAGCAGCAGCGGGCGAGGCAGAGAGGGAAGCGCTGCGGGAATTCGCATCCCGCGGCCGGCGAAGGGAGCTGGAGTGGAAACAGGTTGTTGGGATCTCTCCGTGGGAGGAAGGGGCGGCTCTGCTCAGCCGCTAGCCAAGCCTGGGCTCCGGGAAATGGGGACGGAGCTGCTGCTTTGCCAGCCGGCGGCGTGCTGAAGGAGATGGACAGCGAATTGCTGCGGGAGAGCCTGGCCCCGGGATCGCCTCTTCCCAGGATGCTGAGCCACTTCCCGAGCTCCTGAAGTTCCAGCAGTCGCCGGCTCAGCCCGGGGTTAACCACGGCAAGTTCCACCTGCACCACTCCCAGCTGGCAGGGGTCAGGCAGGTGATTTTCTTTCTTTTTGCTCCTCTGCTTGTGCGTGAATGCTGAACACCAAAAAGTCTGCCTGAAAGCCTGGGAGAGCTTGGGAAAAGCCACAGAGGAGAGTTGTGGTGTTTTGGATATATTCGGCACAAAGTACTCACACCTCTGCTCGAGGGATTCATATGGCTTGAAGGTAAGAGATTCATGTTGTGATTTTCTTCCAGAAATAGAAATGTTGTGAATATCCCGGTGAGGGAACACAGACAGCAGTGGCTGCTGTGATCACCACTGCCTAGAGATGTAAATAAAGACAGGAGAAAAAGGAAAATGTTTGTCATTACACCAAAAAGATCCATTAACTGTTCCCTTCTGCAAGAGAAGAGGTGAGAGCGGGTTTTCAAACTGAAATTCAGGCTGTCTCATTTCTCCATCTAAACCACTCACCGCAAAGCAACAAACAACTGTTATTGTATGCTAAAGAGGCATCTGGAGTCGCTAAGAAGCTGGGCTCGTTTTTAGAAGTTTGATGTTTAACATTGCATAGACACAATGGAGAGAGAGTGACAGGGAGAAGTGGAGGAGGAGGATGTGTAGAGAGGATGTAATGTAGGTACATTCCAGTTCCCCAAGGAACGAGATCGTTCAGTCAAATTGTTTGAGGTAAAACACTCTTTTTGTCTCTTACCACGTTCATATTTTTACATCTGGTAAGGCAAAACTGACATCCTTTCAAATATAATGCTCAGCACCAGTCTGGATGGAGAACAATCTTCCCCAGTGGAGAACAGGGGCTCTGTCACCCTTTCCTGAAGAACCCCTGGAAGGAAACCTCTCAGAAATATTTCTCTGACTGCTGCAGGCACATTTTGTGTGAGGTTCACAGTCGCCTTTGTCTGAACCATTCCTGTTTGGATCTGAGTAATTTTTTTTCCATTGCCCCCCCAGTTCCAAGTTCCACCCAGCTCTTTGAAACCAGTGCAAAGTGTGGCTTTAGGGCAGGGAATCGGCCACCAGGATGGTGCTGGGTCCTGCTCAGTGCTGGAGTATTTTTGGTCCAAGTTGTTGTCTGGAGGTTGTTTCTACACAAGATAACACATCCCCACTTGGTAATTCTCAAGTCTCTCTCTCATCCCGACTTTCCCACATGCCAGGCATGGAGCTGCAGAGCTCCCAGCATGTGGAGCATGAATCACTGCTCCTCGAGTGGAGCTCCAAGTTAAAAAGAAAAACAACTTGGATTGTGTTATAAATAACCAGCCACAGGGTTATAATAGAGCTGGTCAGATAGGTTACACATGCAAAACAGCGTGGGTTGGGTTTCCTACGTGTTCAGGGTTTTGTGGAATTATTGTTCTTTAAACACACAGTGGTATTAAGAACTCACAACCCCGGTTTTTTATCTCTTTTGAAGTAATTGCTTGTAGTAATCTAGAAAAAACCCAACCTCTTGGCAATATTTCAGACTCCGTCAAGTAAAGAGCGCTGTCCTTTTTATTTCCCCCCCCTTCACTTCCTTTCCATACTGCAGAAATTCTGTTACATTCAAACCTTCCTTCTGTTTTTGTAAAAGAACTTTCCACTGATTTATGAACTGCTGTGTATTATCTGCTGTGCTTCCCACATCTCCGTGTAGCTTCCATGGGCACACACACATCGTGTGTGGAAAAGAGGTTCACTATCACACTGGAGAAGAACAAACGCAAGTTTTAGGTTTTAGAGAGAAGCTTTTGACCCCTCAAAAGCAGGGCAATAGTCAGTGTGGGTATATTTTACATTGTGCCCAGGCCCAAAGAGCTCCTTCCCCGAGACGTTCTGCTCCTGTGTCTCTCTCACCCTGCAGGAAAGGCTTGGGTGGGATGTAGATGGGGTGAGTGACCACACAGTGTCCCCCATGCCCACCTGACGCTGCTCCCACACCCCAAATCACCCCGAGCTGGGCGGGTTCCACCCCTGAGCCTGCCTGGCCGAGGGCATTTACTGATTTGTGCCCGTGCGGGTGTGATGAGGGCAGCACAGCGTGACCCTCTCGCTGCACGGCGTGCCCCCGTGCCAGGCAGCAGGACACAGATTGCACTTCATCTGCTCAGCCCTGCTCAAGAGCCAGACACCTGCCTGGCAGAGATACTCAGCTCTGCCTTAATGGCACTCCATGGATGCCCGGAATTGTTCCCCCTCGCCCTGCCCCGGCTGCTCCAGGCTGCACCACCAGCAGCAGAGGCTGCAGGGGCTGGGCAGGGTTAGCAGCAGGGACAAAGCTGCTGGGAAATGCAGCTGGAGCAGAAAAACCTCACTTGGCAGCCAGGCTGAGGGGCTGAGCAGCTCAGAGCAGGGAGCACCCGTGACAGAGCTGTTCCCCCTCAGTGGCACAGGCCTGGCACAAAGGGTGCCCTTCCCTGGCTGTTCTTCTCCTCAAACCCATCCTTTGCTTTAATCAGCAAATCTCCACCCTCCCATCCTCTGTTTACTTCAGCTTTGGAGTTCTAAATCGAGCTGATGGAACCATGGGATATCCTGAGCTGGGAGGGACCCACAAGGATCATTCTGTAACAAATACCACACACAAATTCTCTAAAACAACAGCCAGAAAAACTCCTTCAAAAAATATTTATCTTCGAGGTTTTGTAGCTCTCCAGTTATGAACAAGATGGATTTGGCTCACGCTCCTCACAATCCTTTCAGGATAACTCGTTCTCAATTTCACCCTCTGTGCACAAATTCCTCCTGAACATGAAGGAAATCTGGGAATCAGAGCTGGATTTCCCACGTGCCCAGAGCTGATATTGCAGTGTCAGGAGATGCAGGACGGGGAACATGTTCTCACTGAGCTGTAAAGCCTCCTGCCACGGGACGTCTGGATGCGAAATGTTCCCAAGTGCTGTGGACACTGGGGAATTGCAATTCCAAGGGAAGGAACTCCACAGATTGTTAATAAATGCACAGAAACCAGGCTGGCACAGCAAACAGTTGGGTGATGGGGGAGTGTTTGCAGAAATATCATAAACACTGCTCCATTCTCACATTCTTGCCCAGGCAAAGGCAAAATTGGATAAAAAGATCCCAGACTGGAGGAGCTTTGACCTCCCAGGGTTATTTTTTTAAGGCCACAAGAGAAAATGCAGTGGGATCAATGTTGAAATGTATGAAGGCTTGGAATATAGGTTTGGAAAGCTTTGTCCGGGATCAAACTGACTTTTACTAATAAAAACTTTCAGTAACTCCTGAGGAGCAGGGAGTGCCAGGGTGCTGCCAGCGAGATCCTTTGGGGAAGAGGGAGGCAACTGTTTAAGTCCTGTCAGATGCATCATCCCCTGTGCTGTTACAAAACCAACCTATATTCAATCTGAAGCGATTGCTAATAACTATTAACTCCTCTCCCAATTGTTCCGCTTCAATCATGTTTTCTCTCGCTGTCCTTCACCTGGGTATTTTTAGCATTATAATTTTTTTTTTTTTTTGAAGATGTGACTGTGTGTTCAGTTGCTGCTTCTCTGTACATCCCTCCCAATTATGCTGGTGGGTATTTTTCTCTCAACCCCCCAGAATGGGTTTATTTCTGGTTTACTCTTCCCTGTTGGTTTCCATGTGGTTATGTGGGAGGCTGCACTTTCTTTATCAAAGCGGAGAGCCATGATTAGTCCATTCAGAAAATGTAAATGCAGCCTTATGTGTTCTGGAGCGCTGGGGAGAGGGAGAGACTGCAAGGAGCAATAAAAGCTCTGCTGATAGAGCACAGCACCGAGCCCTGCGGGGCTGCCTGGGTGTGGGGATGGCCACACTTCCCATTTCCCAGGGAGATAAATAAACCCCCTGAGCTGCCTGGGGAAAGGTAAGCACGGAGCAGCCTGGAGGAGAGGAACCCTCTGCAGCCTGGGCATCCTCTTGGGTTTGGAGCTCCTTTCTCTCTCATTTATCCCAAATTTCTCCGGAGCCTTGGCTGCTCTGGTGTGAGGTGCCCCAGGGTCTGCAAACACTCATTGGCTGATAAATACACACATAAATACATATATCTGATAAACACACATATAAATACATATATTTGGTGCTGCTCACTGCCCCAGGTTGCAAACTGCCAACGCTGGGGATGGATCAGCAAAATCAACAGCATTGAGAGTGCTCAGAGCAATCTGCGGCTTCAGAGAGAGAAATGAACCCTTCACCAGCAGCTCAGGTTTTTCAATCAGCTCCCCTGAATGCTGCAGCTGACACACTCCAGCAGAGAACTTCGAGCTATTACCTAAAATATGGCACCTTGCAAATTACTTGTCTAAACTCAGTCCTATTTTGATATCTCAGGCAATCTGGAGCTTCAGCAAATCGAGATTCTCTGCAACAGGCACTCTCTGACCCCCAGCCCCTTTGTATCTGCTTGTTTCAAGCTTTTGCATATTTGTATGACAGCTGAGAAATATGTGATTTTCTCTGGGATTACTGGAGTCTGGAATTAGATTTCCAACATTTGATCTGTTTTCCCTAAACACCTTTGAGTTTCAGCCTTATTTCCACCCTTGGAACCCACCCCAGAGAGGGCACAGGACACCTCCAGCCTCCTGCTCTCCTTGAGACATCCCCACACAGATTTGGGAGGTGAATTTTAGTCACCTGGCTTTGAAAAGCCACAATTATAAGGAACTTGCTAATTTAAAAACCCTTAAAAATAGAAACACCCCCCTCCCCCCACATTCACATACATATTGTCGAACAGGAAGAATCACTCATGTCCCAGAACATGAATCATTCATCACCCCCATGAGGTTATGGATGCTCTAAAAATGTGTTTGTGAGTACTAAAATGGTGCTTATCATAAATACTACAGGAATTCTTCAGCCCACCATGTCCAGGCATGTGTAAAGCTCCTTATTTGCACTTTGATGGCAAAACTGTAAGAATTAGAGGGTTTTCTTTCTCTCCCTAACTAGGGAGTCAAAAGGTCAACATCAGCTTTTCCGTGTGGGTAGAGCCCTACATATTGGTTTATTTTCATTTGTAAAGCAGGTTGTGATCCATGGCTGGGGCCTGTGCTGTATAACAGGTGGTTATTAAAGCATTACAGTCATTATTAGAAAGCATTATCATTATTATTATTATTATTTTAAAATGGCACATAAGGTACCAGTGAAATTTAGGTTTCTGTTTATCTTTCCTCTCCAGAACATGAGACTAAAAGAGAAGCCTTTTCCTCAAATTTAGCAATTGGTTGCAAAGCAGGATTTCGTATTTCCAAGGATAGCACTGAGGGAACTGCTGGGAACAGAGCTGCTGGGTCGGGGCATCCCTGGCTCTGGATTTATTTCCAGACTGCAGACAAGGACTGAGACTGAATTCCAGCCCATTTGGTCACACGCAGCTCCCACCCCCATGGATTTATATCCATGAATAACTCCAGGGCTTCCTCCCTGTCTGCTAGAGGCTGCTGGGCGCTGTTGCCCTCCCTGCTGCTGTTCCCGAGCCTGGATCACTGGCAGTGGGTCAATATTATTGAAATTGCTGGGCAGGGACAGAGCCAGGGCTCCCCGAAGCAGGGAGGTGCTCAGGGCTGAGTGTTCCAGGCATGCAGAGCCTTCCCCAGGCCTGTCCTGGCCCCTTGTGCCCTCCTATAAAACACCGGGGTGTTTTATAGCAAAAGCTTCTGCAGGAATGAGGACTCTGAGAATCCCAGCAGCTGCAGCACTGCCAGAGCTCAGGTGGCACAAACAGTTTTGAACAAGATCTGAGGAAACTGGGCGGATTTTACTGTCCTTGTTGCCCCAGAAAGTGTGCACATGGAGCAGCTGTGGTGGGATGAGGCAGCACTATAGAAATGTCTTATTTTGATACCCCAGTGTTGGTTCTGGAGCACTGAAAAAGCTCCTGGCTGAAAACTCCTCGGCCCAAACTGTTCCCACTGACGATCAAACCAAACCAGCACTTGCACAAAGTTCTCTTCCTTTCCTCCCCACAACACGGGCTCGGTGATTTCTCTGCCAACACATCTTGTTTGGCTGCAAACGCTCTGGTCCAGAGCTGCTGACAGGGGTGGATGTCCCTGACCAGGGATCACTCCTGGCACTGCCACTGCACCATTCCCCGCTTCCCCAGCACCAGCAAAGCCCAAAGGTCCTGCCTGGAGTCCAACCTGCATTTCCTGTGAGAGATGTGTTACTAATGGAAGGGGAATCCATTCTGTGGGAGGATGTTTGTCTACATGTGATGTCTGGTTCTCTGCACTTGCCTTTGTCATCCTTTCCAAGTGTTATTTTTATTTATCTCAAGATTTACTTTTTTCTCTCAGTGTGAAGGAAAAATTAATTAGGAAATTACAACCCTAACAGAAAATGACAAGGAGGGATAATAATATAAAGAAAGTCAAGATTCTTTGGGGCTACACTTTGCAATTCAATTTTTGCCATTGAATTTGTGATTCAGGAGGCCTCAGAATCACAACCATCAAAATTTAGCTTAATAGACACTGTTTGTAGAGACAATAAAGACACTTTAGAAAAAGAATGAAAAGAAACAAGCAGGCAAAGCAATTACTAAAGAGAGAGTTCAATAACTTGCACATGTCCAGCAGCATCCAGTGTTCCCACACAGATATTATTTATTCTAAGACATCTTTAATGTGTCAGCTGGTCACACAGTGACCACTAAGAGTGGGTCTGAATCCTGATGAGAGGGAAAAAGCAAAGTCACAGGAGCAACAGCAAACCCTGATTGCAGAGCAAATTACATCAGTGATTTCTTGGGGAGTTTTTCCTGGAGAGAGCCACAGGCTCGAGCAGGGGATCTGTGCCTGAGCATGTAAAAGAGAATATTTATTGTAGGATGACAAAGGTCAGTGCCTGCAGAAGGCTCTTCTTGGGCTTCTGTGCCTGTTTCACCAAGTTGGGCACCTGTCTTCAGATCATGATTTTAGTCCTCTGCGCTGTGATTGTTTTTTGGTGATGAATTAAACAGCCCCGGGTTTAGTCCTGCCTGAACTTCCACCATAACTTGTACCCAGCACCTTAATTAAAAACATTAGAGCTCCTTGTAATGCTTCATCTGAAAGAAAATCTGCTCCCTGCCAAGCAGGGGGAAAATATTCATGGCTTTCTGGAGCCCTGCTAATGACCCTGTGGATTAAAGGAAAATGGGAATCATATGGAATTCACCATCCTGATTGCTGGATTTAGGAATTGGGTTCATAATGGATGGAGTGTGCACTTCCCAGCAGGCTGGAAATTTTGCTGATTGTGTAAAAGTCAAATAAAATTTAGGAGAGCAGCAGCTGAGTGCATGCAGTGATCCCAGGCTGGGACAGAGCGAGAGAAATTCCTAAAATCAGTAAAAAAATGGAGCACTGAAGCTTTGAATTGCACGAGGCTCTTTCTCTCTCACTTGAAATCCACTTTTGCTGCCTTGTGCTGCAGTAGCTGAGGGCCAAATCCACGTGAAATCATGGCAAAAATCCCACGGGGAAGAACTCCATGCCTGGGAGCAATAACTCCTCCAAGAGCACGAGCTTTTGTGGCAAAACAAGGAACAGCAAACGAGAGAACGTGTGGCTCCATGGGTGGGGTGAGCTTGGACAGAGAGGGGACACGAGGATGCAGCAGCACCAGGGTGGAAAGCCAGAGCAGGGAGGAATGAAAGACTGCAGATAGAAAAGGCAAGGAAGCATTCTGTGTTTCTGGAAGCCACTCGGGATGGTCAGAGCAGGAAGGTCAGAGCAGGAAGGTCGGAGCAGGAAGGTCGGAGCAGGAAGGTCGGAGCAGGAAGGTCGGAGCAGGAAGGTCAGAGCAGGAAGGTCGGAGCAGGAAGGTCACAGAAGGAAGGTCGGAGCAGGAAGGTCAGAGCAGGAAGGTCAGAGCAGGAAGGTCGGAGCAGGAAGGTCGGAGCAGGAAGGTCAGAGCAGGAAGGTCAGAGCAGGAAGGTCAGGCAAACACTTGTCACGAGTGGCCCCAGGGCAGAGCGGGAGCCGCAGGATCCTCCAGCCCTTTCCAGGATAACAGATGCTGATTTCCTTTCCAGGATAACAGATGCTGATTCCCAGAGCTGCTGAGCCAGCACGATTCCTGCATGGCTCAGTGCCCTCTCTGGGGCAGCAGCTGGAAAAGGACGAGTCCAGAGGTACCTTTTTCTCCTCTCCTTTTGCCTGCAAAGACAGCAGAGGTGGGTGCTGGAAGTCAGGATTTGAGCTGGATAGCTGAGCTGGTTTAGCCCAGGGATTAAATGATTAAAGATCATTAGGGTTTGAAATTTGAGGAGCTCTGTATTACCGAGGAATACTCGGAGCCTCCTCGCCTTCCCTCTGTTCCTTCGCCACGAGGGACAGGACAATAATTCATTAAGTGGTTTGGAGTTTTAAATGCAGGGCAGTGGCACATGGAGAGGGCTCTGCTGATTGACACGTCCTCGTCAGAGCTGCCAGCAGGGACTCGGTGGCAAATATTAGTCATGGATGGTTTGGGGCAAACTCCCACAAATCTGAGGAAAAGAAGGGGGAAGGGAAAGGGGAAAAAAAAGAACCTTCCTCTGGAACTCGCTGCTTTTGGCAAACATTTTTGCAAACAAGCTCAGGAGGAGGAGTGGCAATGGGAAGAGCAGATGTTCAACGAGTGCTCGGTGACATAAGTGGAGGGCAAATATTTGATGGCTTCAATATGAATTATTATTATTTACTTTTAATAAAGTGTGGCTGAAGGACTCAGGAGCTGAAGTATCCCTGTGCCAGGTGCTGCACAAACGTGGGAAGCCTGGCTGGAGGGGAAGCAAAAAGGGTTTATCCAGCCAAGGAATTAACACAATCTATTCCTGCAATTAAATTGTTTTACACTTCAAATGCCAAGTACCAAAATGTGAACATTAGACAGAAAAAATCAAATAATGAAAAAAATTCCTTAAATATTTGCCACGTTTTAACCAGCACTTCGAAATAAACATTTTGTTCAAATTCCAGCCACTTCTGTACATAACTAAGGGGGGTGGGAAGGGAAGAGATTCAACCTTTCCAATTCCTGAAAAATAATACAATTGGCTCTGTGACTGATTAAGGGCTGTTTGCAGACACTGGTGGATGATCTCAAACACAGCACAGATTCTACAGGAATATAGATCACCAGCATTCATGGAGCTGGGAATTTATTAGATTAGTCAGAGGCTCAGAGCTCGTCAGAGAGATTTGGCATTAGGATACAGATAAAGGAATAATGAGGAGAAAAAAAAGGGCTTTTGTACAGAACAGGATGCTGGGTCTATAGTAATGCAATATTTCATAAGAACCAATATCTTCCAGGCTGAAGAGCTGCCTCTGACAGAGACCATCTCTATGTGAGAGCACAGGCAAGGAATAAATCCTTCCCCTTTAGCCAGCAAGATGTGCCCAGCATTACTGGTTGTGAGTCCAAAGCTGGAAGCACAGAGTCAGAAATGATTTTACAAAAGCCTTTTCTGCCCATCCTCTCCACCCAGCTGAGAAGTGCTCAAGTGGGCTGTGTCTGGAGCAGCTCCAGCTTGAAAAACTCATCTGCCAAATGTTGCAGAGATCAAAGCTTGCCCTGTACCCACAGATTCTTAAAGAGCAAGAGGAGCCCGTGGCTCTGCTCCTGCTCCTGGCAGGCAGGAGTCAAACCTCTCCTGAATTCCAGGTGGGCAGGGGGAGTGCTGGGCTTTTCTGGGAGGAGATTGTTGCTGGAGGGAACTATTTATACCCCAAACTGGTCCTAAAATGATTATTTATGAAAAAAAAATAAATGAACCAACCAAACAACACAAATAAATCCACTACAACCTCTCCTTGCTGAAATTACTGGGTTTGACTGTTTAACATGTTGGAGTGAGAGAATGTTCAAACTGGAGAATTTCTGATAAAACATATTTGGTTGCAAGTTTTGAATAATGACAAGGCCTTAATCTTTAATTTTAAAGATTCCTTTAAAATGGAATCTGCTTTTTCTTAGCAGAAGGACAGGTTGGAGGAAGTTGCAGGAGTATTCCTCCTGCTCCAGAAAAGATATCACTGAATTCTTCTTTCTGTGAGGACTTGCTGAGAAACCTGGAAGAATGAGATTTTCAGAGGGCCTGAAAGCAGCAGGCAGTGAATTCCCAGAGAAATTCAGCCTCAGGACATCCCTCTCCAGAGGGTGCAGCCGGACGTGTGCAGGAGCACAGGCCTGGGGAAGGCTCTGGTCCATCACAGCCAGGAAGGACAAATGCTCTGTGAAAAGACTTCTTCCCTTTCCTTCCTGCAATGTAAATCCAAACTCAGGCAAAAATTCCATAGGGAAAGAGGGATGGCTGAAGGAGCACCACCACAAATGGAGAACTCGGACACCTGCCTTAAAATTCTGGGCTCAGCCTCAGAATCCTGGGGTTACAAGGCACTGGGATGGTCCTGCCACCCCCTCCCAGAGCAAGGAAACCCTCCCTGCATTCCAGAGGAGGAGCTGAGGCTGCTGAGGGTCTCTGCTGCTTGGGAGGGGGTGAATCAGAGCCTGGAATTGTGCAGGGAGCTCTGAGCAACGCTGGGAACTGCAGATATTGTGGGATCAGCAGGAGCAGCTGGGGTGTGTGACTCAGAGGCCGCGGTGGCAGAGGAGGTGTCATCCCCAGAGCCCTGCTCAGAGCTGGCTGAACACCAGGGAAACTGGGGTTAGGAGCTCGGGGGAACCTGTGAACACTTTCTAGCAAGGGGATCCAATTAGATATGATGCAAAGGCAGGGATGTTTCTGAATCAAAGTGAGCAATAGCTGCAATTAATGGACCTCTGAGATCTTGGGTAGCAAAGGATCTGGAGAATGGGGAGCCAGGAGAAGGCAGAGGAGGAGGATTTTCAAGAGGCTTTTGGAAGGAGCTGATGGCAGAATTGTTGGTTTGATAGATATGAATGTTGCAGTGTCAAAATTAGAATTCAGCCCCCTAAAAGCCCCAGCCTGGCCAGGATTTTTGTCTCTAACTCTGCCCCTGTGGGCAGCACTCTCGGGTCAAAGCAGAATTTACAATATTTGCCCCATTCCTGGCCTTTTCTCCTCCTCCTCAGTGCCTGAAGACCCTGTCCCCTGAGCAGAAATAAAAGGGAAGAGGTTCTCCCTCAGTGCCAGCTGTTACACACCGTCCTTGCTCTCCAGGGAACCACGACCAGGAATCCACAGCAATTCTGGCCTTACAGGCAAAAAAAATAGTGAAACTACTCCAGAAACTGATTTTTTTTTTTCCTAAAAAACCCCTGAGCAGGGAGACAAAGCAGCTCCTCAAACACACTTTCCCCTTCCCTTTCTCTTCCACCTCCTCCCTACTCCAAAAAAAGGACATTATTTCCCTTGACTGGAATGTCTTTGTTGCATTCTCAGTGGAGCCCAGCAAACATCTTGAGGACAGAAAGGATGTCAGTTTGACAGCTTTCCTATGGCCCATTGATTCCCAAAATTTCAGAGGAAAGTGACAATATTCAGGGAGGCACTGTACTGTGCAAATTCCACTTTGATTTCTGTGAAAAGCCTTTGGAGAGGCTGTGTCTGTGAGCAGTCTCAGCAGCCTGATGGGCACCTCTGGGCAGCAGCAATTAGCAGGAAATATCAATCTGGCAGGATCTGAAGGTAAAATACCTCGGGGACAGCAGGAGAGGCTGTTCTGAGGCCGCTGGGGGAGCCTCTCCCATGGGGTGCTGGCACTGCTGGCTGTGGCTGCTGTGTCCCTGTGGGGAGCACACCGAGCTAGGCCCCAAAATTGTGTCTGGAGTCCAGAGGAAAGCTCGGCCCCTGGAAGCTCGCCCTGAACTCCAGATTCCATCTTAAATGCGTCACGTCTGAGGCAAAACCTCAGGGAATTCCAGGCAGAAGCGAAGGCTGGCTGGAGTCTTGGCAGGCAGGCCCCAAATCTTTACCAAGCAGATGCTGCAGTGACACGAGTGACAGTGGCTGGCACTCCTCAGGATTTAATGCCTGGAAGTGTTTGCAAGCAGGGTAAAAACCAAAAGGAGAGTCACACCTTCTCTGTTTCTGAGGGAAAAAAAGGTTTCAGATCCTGCCAGGGACACGAAGGGTTTTTCTTACGTTGTGAACATCCCACACTTGCCAGGGAGATCTCGTGCTTGTTTGCCACAAGTGTAATTAGATGATCCATCCCAGCAGCCAAGGAGAAATATTGGCACGGCAAACAAACATTTTTCAGTTTGCTCTCTGGAAAAGAGCGGGGAGCTGACAGCAGGGGAAGGGAAACCTCTGGCTCTGCACTCCTGGCGTGTCTCCTGGCTGCTTTTCCCCCGTAAATTCCAGCAGCCACATGCCAGATTCCCTCCAGCTGCTGGAAAACTGCTGCTTCCCAGGCAGGTTTTGCTGGAGCAGGGCCCTGGGGAGGGTGTGAGGGGGATGAGCAGCAGGGATGCTCCCTGGGTGCTCCCTGGGTGCTCCCTGGGTGCTCCCTGGATGCTCCCTGGGTGCTCCCTGGATGCTCCCTGGATGCTCCCTGGGTGCTCCCTGGATGCTCCCTGGGTGCTCCCTGGGTGCTCCCTGGGTGCTGCTGCTGTCACACGAGGCTGCAACCTTGCAGCCCTGCCCTGCCCTTGACCCACGGCAAATCCATATCTGGATTAGCTCAGCCACCCTGGGAACCTGTGGGGACTCTGGGTGGGAATTAGAGAGGCTTTGCTGCAGTTAATTCACGAGGGAATTTGTTCCCCTTTGGTCCCTTCCTCCCTCTGAAACCAAGGCTGTGTTTTGTGCAGGAACCCCAACACAGCCAGGAGCCATTTGCACCTTCTCCCTGAGTTTGTGATCCCTTCCCTCTCCCTTTTCCCCAGGAAAATGCAGATTTCTGGGCACAGGCAGGGAAAAGCACTTCCCTTTCCAGCCGGCTCTTAAAGTGCTTCTTTCTTCTCTGCTGAGGAACTGACAGCACTAAAATCCAAAGTGCTCCTCAAAGCCGGGCTGAGAGACTCGCAAAACCCCTTAATGGCCACCAAAATGCTCCCAAATGATGCCAGTTCTGGGGCTGCAGAAAAGAAGGTTGTTTTTGGGATTGAAAACTCGAACTCTCCAAAGCTGGAATTAACAGAGTTGTCCATGTAATTGTAGTTTGTACCACGAGGATGTGTACTGGATACAGCCTTTAATTGTGTGATCACACAGCTTTAATTTTTAGGTTTTGGTGTTTAAGTTTCCCTATTTCATGCAAAATATTTTAAAACTTTTTTTTGTTTCATTTTCCCAAATTAAAACTGTTTTTCCAAAACCAGAAACACCCAATCTTTTCATTAGTACAACGTTCAAACATGAACTTTTAACTTTCCTCATGGTGCATATAAAGACAAAAATTATTACTGTGAAAATAGTTCTATTTAAAGAGAGAGAAAAAAAATCTTGTGGGAGATACAGAAGGAAATGAAAGGAAATTTTGATTACTTCATCCAGGGATTTTTACACCCTCCCTAACCACCACGGAGTAAATTCCTGATGAATGGACACGAGAGAGGAGCTATAAATGGTTCCTCCAGCTCCACCACGGAGCTGTAACAGCCTGGAAAAGGCTGCAGTTGCTGTGCCCAGCTCCCTGTCTTTGTGTAGCCGATTTCTTCCAGCAGCCAGAGCTCAGAAAAAACCAAAATACACCCAAGGGGCTGATCCTGCCCACCCCGAACCATTCCATCCCTTTTACACCTCAGAGACACTTCTCCACGTCCCTGGATTTTTTTTTGTCCCACCCTGCATTTTCTGCACGGTTCTGCCTCCTCGAGATAGTTTTGCGTGATGAAAGGGCAACAGGAGAAGAGAAAAAACTGTTGCTGTATTTAGCATTGATTTTTCCCCTTCACTCTGAGTCACAGAAGCTAACATTTAATTAATTTCTGACACTTTGACAGCTCCTAAGAAGACATTTGTAGAGCTATCAAGTGCTGCTGATAGCACTGTCAGACAGACACTTTTTGAATTATCAGCTATTAAGGACCCATATGCAACAAATTTCCAAGGATTATTATCCAAATTGTTCTCTGAATGAGAAAAGCACACAAAAGCTGAGTGAAACATAAAGAAACCATTGTTCCCAGGTGAATTTGATATTTGCAAATGTTTTGCTATTTTGATCACTTACGTGGTTTAATAAATCGAAGTCACTTTGTCTTTTATGAAGGAAATTAAGTGGCCCTGGGTTGGGGTGTCTGAGAGCACGGCCAGATTTCCCAGGCACTGTGGTCTTTGTGGAGATGCAGCTTGGGAAACGTGGAATATTTGCTGCTGGGAAGTGCTGAGCAGGGACTGAGGCCACAGAAACAGGGGGGAAAGCCCAGCCCCACTGAGCCACGTCCCACCTCCACGGGCTTTTGGGCACTTCCAGGGATGCTGACTCCACCACCGCCCCGGGCAGCCTGTGCCAGTGCTTGACAACCCTTTCCATGGACTTTTACCCCGATAATATCCAACCTAAACCTCCCCTGGCACAGCTCGAGGCCTCCATGAAAGGCTCAGGAGCTCCCAGGCAGGTGTTGGCATTGCCAGCTCTGCTGCACCCCTGGGTGGGCTGTGGAAAGGTCAGGAATGATCTGTAAACTGAGGGGATGCTCAAATTTGATCCCAAATTGCTTCTACTCCGTGGAAATCCCTTCCCTAAGTGGGACACAGATGTGGTGTGGGAATATCCATCGTTACAGCCCTGCCCTGGCAGTTCTGCAGTGAGCCACGAGCTGGAACCCCCTCCCCACACAGCCAGGAAAAGCCTTCCCCAGCGGCCAAATCCCCTGCCAGTCTCACTGCAAGCACAGAATTTACTTTTCATATCCTGGCACCAGAGAGAGACCCCAAAACAGCAACACCCAGAGCTCCCCTCCACACTCCACATCCTCCTTTAGCTTTGTTTGTTCACCTCCCTCAGCACAGAGGAGCTTTTTGCTGTCTGAATTTCAAGTTAATGACACACAAACCTCTGTCCCAGCAGCAGAATCTCTTTAGTGACAGCACAGAGAGACAGAAAAGGTCCCAAAGCCACTCGCAGTGGATGAAACCAACACCAAACCCTCCAGAGGTTTTAGGGAACTCCACAGAAATCCCACAATTTCTTAGGTTACCTCTGTAGGAGTGCACAGCACATAGCCATGGGCCAGGGAGTGGTGGGGTGTGGGTGGGGTGACACAGTTTTCCAAGGAAAACCAGGAAAATCATCTTCCCAGCGCCAGGAGCTGCTGAGGGCTGTGGGGTGGCACCAGTGCTGTCCCCACCATGTCCCCCTTCACTCTGTGACCTCACTGGGGCAGTGGCAGAGGCAGCTCAGCCCAGCCCTGACTGCAAAGCTGCTGCTGTCAGGTTCCATTAGCGTCACTGCTCAGGTCTTGGGTTTTAAATTTATTTATTCTGCTGCTGGAGGAAAAAAAAATAAGGAAAAGACAGAAGAAAAAAATAAAAGGAATACAGCCCAAAGCCCCATGAAGCACATGGAAAATAAACAAAGTGGGTCATGGCACTTCTGCCTGGAATGATGCACACCTCACAGGGAGCAGGGAATGGCAGGGGACAAAAACCCCCAGCACTCTGCCCAACCCACCTATAACACAGAGTAACCAACACAGAAATCTGGGGGTGAGCTGGAAATAAAAACCAGCTTCTGGAATCCCTGCCCGGATCAGTCCCGCACCCCATTTCCAGCCAAACATTTCACCCAGGGCAGGGAGAGCAGGCTCCAGGCAATGCCACGATCGAGACCTGATGGTTCCATTTCTATTTTCCATTTCTATTTTCTCCAACGGCCTCTCCAACACCTCTGTGCCAGGCTGGAGCTGGCGCCTGGCACTCGGACCCCCATGGATCCCCTCAACCTCTCGTGGTACGACGGGGACAGGAACTGGAGCAGGGCCCTGAACGCCTCGGAGGCGGCGCAGAAGCCGCACTACAACTACTACGCCGTGCTGCTCACCCTCCTCATCTTCGTCATCGTCTTTGGCAACGTCCTGGTCTGCATGGCCGTGTCCAGGGAGAGGGCCCTGCAGACCACCACCAACTACCTGATCGTCAGCCTGGCCGTGGCAGACCTGCTGGTGGCCACGCTGGTCATGCCCTGGGTGGTGTACCTGGAGGTAAGGGCTCGGAAGTCTTGGGTTAGGTAAGGGTGGGGAGGGTTTAGCAGCCTGGAAATCAGCTCCTGCGAGGCCTCCTGAGTTTCCCCAGAAGTGTTTTTCATTCTCTAAGTACAGGTTTTTTCGTTCCTGAAATTGCGTTTTTCCATCCCTGAAATTGTAGCTCTTTCATTCCCCAAATTGCCGTTTTTTTGCGGGAGATGGATGTGAGAGCAGGTGGCTCGAAACCCCACTGCTGCTCAGAGGCCTAAACGACAGCTCAGTTGCACCAGAAACACGGGGTCAAGAGGGAAAGGACCCCAATTTTGTGTTCAAAACCACACCATGGGTATCACACTGAAACCACATCACATCTGTGGAGGTGGAAGGGACCCACGAGCATCATCGAATCCAGCAATCAAAAAACCAAATAGCAATCAAAGCCCTGTTTGTGAAGGGCTGCAGGAAGGCAATCGTGGAAGCAGGATGGGAATCCACAGCTTTTATGTCACAATATAGGAGAGAAAATCAGTTTCCACACCTCTGCATTCAGCACAAAACTGCCCTGAGTTTACAGTTAATTCCCAGGCTCATTTCTGAGAGGGGATGACAGCACGCAGAGGAGAGCAGGGGAAGGAGCCATAATCAATGAGCCCATTAAGTCCTGATGCAAAGCAAAACAAACCCACTGACGTGACAGGGCTGTGAGAGAGCACGATGCTAATTACCACTCGAGTTAATGGTTGTTTTCGTGGCACTCGGAGAACGTAAAGCCTCGTGACCCTGCTGAAGCTCATTAACACGGCCCCAGGCTGCTGGGAGTGCAGGCAGCGCCTCTGGGACTCTTTATGTCCTTCTGTTCTGTTCCTTTTTTACCACAGCCCGTCCGAAGCAGAGGCTGATGCTGGGAGAAGCTCCTGCTCCCTCAGGTCCGGCCAGAAGAATCTCTCAGACCCTTTTAATTTTAAGGCAGAAGAATAAGCCACAAATGATGCAAAATTCTCTCCCCTTGCTGGATTCCTGTGCAGGGGCTGGCCAGGAACCACAGCTGCCTCCATCTACCAGCTGGACAGTTCTCTCCAGGTTTTGTGTCACAAGCTGAGGCAAAAATCGAAATGAAACACTTAAAAACCCCCCAGCCTTGGTGCAAACAGATCTTTTACCTCCACATTTTGTAGGTTTCTCCTACATAAATGGAAACACCAAGAGAAAGAATTGCTGCAGTTCCCAGCTTCTCCCAAGCCATGCCCTCAGGTTTTGCAGAGGTTTAGATCTGGCTGGAAACCTTTGCCTTTGGGCAAATTCTCCTCAAAGTTCCTGATGTAACTGTCTCTTAAATGCTTTTTTAATCACGGAGTATTCATCTGTCACTCAGGCTTCAATGCAGTCATTCTTCCTTCTTTATGCTGCCTATGGTTATGTATATCAGAGCAGAAATAACTGAAGAATAGATATCTTATTCATTCTATTTTCAAATGCAGTAGGGCTCTATTTTTGTTAGAGGGAAATATACTTTTTTTTCATCACATGTCAAACACAGCAGTCCGAATAATTGCGATTAAACTTAATTGGCAAAGTTCAGCTTCAACAGCAGGAAAAGTGAGGAGAAAAAAGGCTACTGGTGCCTGGAAGTGTTATCATTAGTTCTTTGTCTTTAGCACATCGTGTGGGGTGTTAAAGGCTTTTCACTTCCAATTAAACTCATTTTGTTCACCAAAAAAAAAAAAAAAGATAAAGGTGAGGAATGGCTACCCCGATTTTATAAAGTAAGAAATGAAAGGAAGCTCCTGCTTGTCTGCTGCTGACCTTTGCTGGGTGTAATTGGAAAAACTGTCTAGGAAAAAGCTGTAAGTACAATTAGAGGTGTTTGGGAATTAAAATGAATGTATTTCCTGCCTCATTCTGCTTTGAAATGCTTCAGAGAGCTGCTTAAGCTCCTTCACCTTCCCTTCTGGGCTGGAGGAGCCTTGTGCTCCCCGATGTCTCTGGAAGGAGAGCCCAGGTTTGCTGTTTGGGCTGCCCAAACCCGCGGAGAGCAGCAGGGTGGAGTTGGGCAGGATGGGATCCCACCAGGCCTGGGGGGAATGGTTTGGAAGGGGCAGAGCTCTGCCTTGGAACCAGCACAACCCCAACCACCCACCAGCCTCTCCACCTGGGTGCCAAACTCTCCTTTTGTGCCCTCTCAGCAGCCCAGCCCCGGGGAATTGCTCACGCCCGTTCTCTCTTTGCAGGTGGTCGGGGAGTGGCGCTTCAGCCGCATCCACTGTGATATCTTTGTCACCCTGGACGTCATGATGTGCACTGCCAGCATCCTCAACCTCTGTGCCATCAGCATCGACAGGTGAGGCCTCAGTGCCCCCAGGCTGTGCCAAACCCGGGGCAGCCAGTCCCAGCCACCTCCGTGTGCTCTCATTTCACCTGGCACTCAGGGGCGTGAAAACGTGGGGGTGTTTTGAGGAGCAACTTAAAGGATCCCAGTGAGCTCTGAGCAGGGGTTGTGTCAGAAGGCACAACGGTCCTGGGAGTGCAGATGGAATTGTCTCTGTGTTTCCACAAGTTTGGTCCTTCTGTTTGTATTCTGGGGTGGCGTCAGCGGGAAGGAGTGGAAGGAAAACTCCGTGCTGAGCTGGCCCAGCCTCAACCTCCCGGCGTGGCTGCAGCCCCCCTGGCACACGTGGAACCCACCTTGCCTCATGCCCATGCTGGGCCAGGAGCTGGGTGTTATTTCATGGGTGCAGTGCCACCCCAGCGGGTGACAATGTGTGTGTGTGTGTGTCCCCTGCAGGTACACGGCCGTGGCCATGCCCATGCTGGGCCAGGGGAGCTGGGTGTTATTTCATGGGTGCAGTGCCACCCCAGCGGGTGACAATGTGTGTGTGTGTGTGTCCCCTGCAGGTACACGGCCGTGGCCATGCCCATGCTCTACAACACCCGCTACAGCTCCAAGCGCAGGGTCACCCTCATGATCGCTGTGGTCTGGGTGCTCTCCTTTGCCATCTCCTGCCCGCTCCTCTTCGGCCTCAACAACACAGGTGAGGGCTGTGCCACCTGCAGCTGGCGCCTTCCTGGGTCCCCAGGTAGCCAGGAATAAACGTGGGCTCAGGTTGGAGGTGTGGTTGAAGTGTCCTCTCCCTCTGTCATCCATCACTATTTGATTCTGGGTCTGTTCCATCTCTTACTGCTCCAGAGCAGAGTTTCAGGCTCACCAGAACTGAGGTGATGGAGTTCACACAACACCAACCCCTGCTACCTTAACATTTGTCCATTACAAATTCAAAATCCTTCTCCTATTAAAACACGTGAAAAGGAAATCCGTGGGACAAAACCTTCCCTGAGGAGGGAGAGAAAAGGACTGGCAGTTCAGGCAGCAGTTTCCTGGGAAGGCTGGGTTGGGTACAGCATGGGATCAGCAGCCTCTAGCTCCAGGAGAAGCAGTAGCCAGGGACTTTGGGGTGACGTGCCTCCCTACAGCCCGAGGGCAGCGGTGCCCTCAGCGGGCACAGCAACCCTGAAAGCTTTCCTCTTCCAGATGAGAAGGAGTGCATCATCGCCAACCCCGCCTTCGTGGTGTACTCCTCCATCGTGTCCTTCTACGTGCCCTTCATGGTCACGCTGCTGGTCTACGTGCAGATCTACATCGTGCTGCGGCGCCGCAGGAAGCGCGTCAGCACCAAGCGCAGCAGCCACGTGCTGGACTCGGACACGCAGGCCCCCCTGAAGGTACCCGGCCCTCTGCACCCTCCCCCTGCCTGTCCCTCCTGCCCCAAACAGCCCTGCCCGGGCTGGCCGGAACGCCGGCTCGCAGAGGTGGGTGCTGTGGGCAGTTTGGGGTCCTGGCTGCACGCTCTGGGTTCCCAGCTCGCTGGCTGGTGCTGCTCAGGCCTTTCTGGATCTCGGGGGGTGTTCCAGCAGCAGATCTGCAGCAGGAGCTGCTGGATGAACCCAGAGCGTTTCCTTGGGCTGGGTTGGGGTACCCAGGAGCAGGGGCTGCACCACTGTCGGAGTCAGTCCTGCCTGGGGTGAAGAATCACAGGATCAAGGAATGGTTTGGGTCAGAAGGGACCTTAAAGACCACGGGCAGGGACACCTTCCACTATGCCAGGCTGCTCCAAGCCCCGTCCAGCCTGATCTTGGACACTTCCAGGGATCCAGGGGCAGCCACCGCTTCTCTGGGCACCTGTGCCAGGGCCTCACCACCCTCGCAGGGAGGCATTTCTCCCTAATATCCAACCTAAACCCACCCTCCTTCAGCTTAAGGCCATTCCCCCGTACCCTACCACTCCAAGCCCCTCTCCAGCTTTCCAAGCTCTCCCCAAAGCTCGGTGGCAATGCTGGGCACAGCTGGGGTGCCCAGCCCCTCCCTGGGAAGCACAGCTCTGCAGGGAAGCAGCCTCTGCCAGCGGGAGCTGCGTGTGCGGGAGCCCAGCTGGGCGGTGACACCTCGCCTCCAAGCCCAGCTCTGGCAGCACAGGCAGCACGGCCAGGGGGATGAGCAGTCCCGGGGGCTCCAGCTCCAACCTGAGCCACCCCAGGGCTGCTGCAGAGGAGGCAGCGAGACAGGGATGCACCAACACCAGCACATCTTCGTGGCCTCCTTCCTCTGGTGAAGAGCACGGGGGGCAGCGGCCTCCATCGCTGCTCCTCCTCTCAGCAGTTCTCCATCCTCCTCAGCCATTAATCAGAACTCCTGATTAATTCCTTTGTATTCCCACGTGCCTCCCTTACCAGCTCCCCTTCCCAACCCCTCTCTGCCTGTGTAACCTCTGAGCTGGTGCTTGCCCCTTAGGACAAATGCACTCATCCAGAAGACGTCAAGCTCTGCACAGTTATTGTGAAGTCCAATGGGAGCTTCCAAGTTAATAAGCGCAAAGTGGTGAGTGTTCAAGAGAAGTGGGAGCTTTCCAGAGCCTTCAGCCTTCCCCTTCTCCCTCAGGACACAAGGTTAATTTATGTAGGGTGGGAGAAAAATAAACTTAAGAGCAAAGGTTACCATTCAATCTCAAAATTTAAATAGTCTTCCCATTCCTTGGAGTGAAGCAGGGGGTTTAAGCTCACAGAGCTCAAAAAGCCAGATTAAGCTCACCTAAAGATCAGCTCTAAAAGCCACGGCATTTGAACATTTTTGTGCCTTTGATTTCCTTCTCCTTTCTGTTGCTGAAATCTCGGACTGCACTGGCTTTGTTGGGTTTTGCTTGTTGATTCAATTTTTTTTAATTTGCATTCCAAAAACCTGAATAAAATCTGTGGAGAGCGGAGACAGCATCTCCCTCATTTCTGAGCCTCTTGGTGCCAAAAAGGAGAATCCTCCAGTGCAGTTCTGTCAATCCCATCTGCCCAAAATATCCGTAAGCACAGCAGAGCCCTTTCTCCAGGCGCCACGCAGGGAGGGAGAAGAGGGACTGACTGTTCTCCAACATCATCCAGCTTCACTCTGTAAGGAATGTTCGTTGCTCCTCTCTGTGTATTTACCTGTCATTATGTTGTGGACATTTGATTCTTGTCCAGGAGGCAGAGAGTCACATAGAAGAGATGGAAATGGAGATGGTGTCCAGTACCAGTCCCCCTGAGAAAACGGCCCTCAAACCCACAGCACCAAGTAACCACCAGTTGATTGTGCCAGTTGCTTCTAATCGGGGCAACAACTCTACCCTGCAGGCACCCCTGAACAGCCCTGGGAAGGTGGAGAAGAACGGCCACGCCAAAGAATCCCACCACACAGCCAAGGTCTTCGAGATCCACTCCCTGCCCAACGGCAAGACGAGGAACTTGCTCAAGGCCGTCATCAGGAGGAAACTGTCCCAGCAGAAGGAGAAGAAAGCCACGCAGATGCTGGCCATCGTGCTCGGTGAGAGCGTGCCCTGGCTGCCCCGGGGTCCCTGCAGAAATCCCAGTTCCTGTGGCCAGTGCAGGCCGATTTTCCAGCCCCCCTCAGAATTCATTTCCCTGCGTACATTAGAGAAGAGGCGGGCAAGGGGCTGCCCGTGGGAGGGGTCCCTCCTCCGCAGGCAGGCACAGCTGGCAGTGCTGCACTAAAGGTGCCCAAAGCTGCCCCTCTCGGGGGCATCTGGGCTCCCAAAACGGGGGAAGAGCTCGCGGGCTGTCTGGAACAAAAGGCAGCAGAGCTCAGCAAAGCTGGCACCTCTGAAGGGCAGAGCTTCTGCTGTGTCTGGGCTCATTACAGAGCAGAGGAGCTCTTTGGTACCTGGGCAGAGCCCAGAGCAGGGCACTGAGCTCGCACGCACAAAGCTTATTCCTCTGGGAAATACATCCCCCTTCTGCCAAAGAGAACCTTCCTGTTCTCACAGCCCGAGAATCCGCCCAGCTCTCAGCAACCAAAATCCTCCTCTCTCCTTTTCCCCCCTCCTCCAGGTGTTTTCATCATCTGCTGGCTCCCCTTCTTCATCACTCACATCCTGAACATGCACTGCGACTGCAACATCCCTCCGGCCATGTACAGTGCCTTCACGTGGCTGGGCTATGTCAACAGCGCTGTCAACCCCATCATCTACACCACCTTCAACATCGAGTTCCGCAAGGCTTTCATGAAGATCCTCCACTGCTAAAAGTCACAAACAGCACCCGCATTTTTTTTTAGGGATGGAGGGGGAAGAGGAGGCGACGCCATTCACGCGCGGCGGGGCGGCCGGGGAGGGGCTGCAGCTCTGGGCTTGGGCACGGCTCGGTGCCCGAGCACCTCGTGGGGATGGAGCGGGGCAGGAGGGGCTCTCACCCCGCTGGGTGACCTCTGGACCAGTCCCAAGGGCGCTTTTCAGAGCCACCCTCACACTGTGTTGGAAGTGGAAGTGCGAAAATCGAGGCGTTCTCGCTGGGTTCCCGCCCGTGGCCACCCGGCCTGGAGTGCACTGGACACAGAGTGGCCACGGGGCCACCAGGAGGTAGCGCTGGGTCAGTGGCACAACTCTCACCAAAGACAAGGCCACCCTTCCCGCTGGGCAGCAGGAGCCAGACTGGGCCTGTGGAAGCTCTGTGCAATAGCTTTGCCTTCACCTCGAGCTGACTCACCCGGTGTGTAACTGCTGAAGCCTTTGGAAATGAAAGAAAAACCAACCCAAAAACTTTCAGAGGTCCCCAAGCAGGTCGAGAAGGTTCTGCTACCCACAGAGCCAAGCCCTGCAGCACTGTGGGCCCACAAGCCATGGGTGGAAGGGAGAAGGGGGCATCAGTCTCACGTCAAACCACGGCATCGGTGTAAATAGGAATAAATAGGATGGATTTTGGAGCCCAAGCCAAAAAAAAAAAAGAGATGGAGAGAGGAACTCAAGGAGTGGAACCTTGTCTTGCATGGTGCACATCCAACAGGACCCCTCATCTCTCATCAGCGATTTCTGCCCACCAGCATCTCATCTCCAGGCTCTGCCCAGGGCTGGCACTCCGGGGAGGGGTGGCAGCGTGGTGAATGTACAGACACGAGGACGCTGTGCCAGGGAGGGACCCGCAGCCCCTCTGCCCCGGGGGCACCCTGGGCACCCCAGCCAGGTCAGGGCTGGCTCTTCTCCCCTAAATCCGGGGCCCCAAGGAGCACCTCGGGTCTGCTTTGCCTCTGTCTCTCCACAGAGAGTGCAGAATAACATTGTGCCTAATTTAAATCAACAGTCAAGGAGATCAAACTGTGCGTTTTGGAAAAAGCCAGAATAAAAAACCTAAGAAAGCCCCTACCTGGGCCAGCTCCTGTGTCCAAGCTGGACTCTGGAAAGGTCTGGATGTTTCCAGCATCCCTAACTCTCTGCTATCTATTTTTCCATGGATTCTAAGGATTGAAACCCCACAAGAGCCTCATTTCACCACGCTGAAGCTGGCGCTGCCAAACCCACGCTGCACTTGCTACCTGTACTCAGTTCACACCATCTTTTGCAATATCTCTGTAAATAAAACACAGCAAGGTGAATAAAACAATGTGGAAATGGGTCTGGCTAGAAATTCCTGCAGGACGTGGGGCAGCAGAGGGTTGCAATAGCCATAAGCAGGGGCAGGCTCCCAGGGTGCAGCTTCCTGCTGGTTCCTAAAGGAGTAAAAACACAGTTGGGAGAGCAATAGAATCCCTTTTTTCTCTATGCAGTTTGTGGAACGTTCACTCAGTTTCTGCTTCAGATGAGGTGAAGATCTGCCAAGGGTTCCTTTAATTCCCTGGATTTCCTGTGTTGCTAACAGAGCACTTTCCTGTGCTGGTCAGATGTGTTCCAGCTCTGATTCAGGAGGAGATTATGCCAAGCAGCTCTAACACATAATCTCAGCTGTTTTCTCAAATTGAAGCAGCAGTCCCACCTTAATCCGTGGGTTTCTGTTCTAAACCTGGCATTCCTGGAATGGGCTGCTGTCCAGGGGCTCTGACAGTCAGCCTTGTGTAACATTTGAACCTGGCTCTTCAGGGCTGGAGACTGCTAAATTGGGAACAGCAACTCCAGAGATCTCAGGCACACACGAGCTGTTCCTTTTTCCCTCCAGTTTTCACCAAACAAATTCACTCAGAGGTGAGAACCAACTCAGACTCGTAGCCCAATATTCACAGAATGATGCCAAGTCAGGAGGGTTTTGGGCAGAAAAATAGCAGCAAGCTGCTGGTCCATTTTCTAACTTATTTACAGGCAGAAGGATCCACTCGACTTAGGGAATTAACAGGTGGGAGCTGAACCAAAATAGCAAATATTACATATATAGACAAAAAAGCTTTCAGGCATTTGGAAGTTGACACAGGTGATGTTTGCCCTGTACTAAAACCTGGTGTGAGCCCTCAGGATAAGTGGAATGTGAATAATATCTTAACTTGGTGCCATAATTTCACTTTTTGTTCAGTGGTAACCCAAGGAAAACCCTCATCTCCAGTGCTGTGTACCTCGCTCCCAAAATTTTGTTTCTGAATTAAGAAGCAGAACCTCACAGCTCAACCCACCTGAACCACCACCTGAAAAACTCTTCCAAAATGGCATGGAGGAAAGAGAGCTGCTGGAAAAGGGCCCACGGCCTTCATGTGCTGCCAGCTGGGGCCAAAAATCCCCAGGGGTTGTTTCCCAGAGCTTCAGTGCTCGCTGGGAGGAGTTGCCTGCAGCCCGTTGTTCATCCCCAGGACGTTTGAAGCTGCTCCTTCCCAACCCTCCAGGCTCAAGTGTGGGAATTCAAATATCCCCAGTGCCCTTGGGAAGGTGGCAGTGCCAGCTCTGGCCATCCCTGCTGCAGGTTCTCCTTCCCCATGAAACTCCTGCTCTTCCAGCCAACAAACAAAGCACTTTGCACCCTGACCTGGGCTTCAGAACCCTTTTGGAGACAGCACCAGAACTCATCCTCACCTCTGGCTTTCCAAGGAATAAAGCAGGGCCAGGAGCAAGGACAGCCCGTGCTGACACGAGAAGCAGTGGCTGGGATGGGACCAGTTTGCAGGAGCTCCTCAGAACCCACCACGAGTCCTGGAGCACTCGGAGACCTCTCGCCCACAGGTCTGAGCCTGGCAAATCCAGACCTCACTGTTCCTTCCACTCTGGAAATAAAAACCTCTGCTTCCCCAAAGACTTCTGCTGGCAGGACGTGCTGGTGATGGGAAGGGCACTGAGCTGGTTTTTAAAAACCCCTTAATGAGAAGATTTCATTTCTTTGTTCCTCAAGAACTTCAGGACCTTGCTCTAGCCCCTCTTTTGTGATTCATTATTTATAATTGAAGCTTTAGTTCTGCTTATTGAGTCTTCCTGCTCCTGCTTTCCCTCCCTGTGATTCCCAGCTTGCTGCAGCCCGGGGTGGGGCTCTCTGCACCCCCAAAACAGGTTTGAATTAAAAGCCAGTGAATTCTGCCTGCACTGTATTTGCTGCTTGCCTGCTTGCTCCCACTCCACAGAACTCTTTATCTTCCTGGCTGAAGAGTAAATTCACTCCAGTAGGTCTAACCAGCTTATCCAATCCTGCTGAAATTAAAAAAAAAAAGGAAAACAGGAAAAATAAAGCCACTACCTCTTGTGGTGAAAATCTCCAGTGCAAACACGACTCCGCGGGAGTCAGGAATGTATAAAATGCCCATCACAGGTACATGTGACACCAACCAATGTCTCCATGCAGCTCTGTAATTAAATAGAGACTTGCACAAGCCACCCTGATGTCCCTCTGGTTGCTTTGTTCTGTCTCACACCAGCGCTGGGGGGCTCGGGCCCCAGGGTTCAAACACACCCAGGAAAAGCTGCCCTCACCTGGGATCTGCCTTTGTCCTGGTTTGCTTCTCACTGCTCTCCCTTTCCCCCCCTTATCACAGTCTGTCCTTGCTGTCTGTCTTGCCTGAAGCCACGAGAAGCAGACGTGGGGAGGGAAAGGTGCAGGAAGGCACAGACAGAAGGGAAATGGTCTGAAAGGTCTCTGTTCTCCCAGACTGACGTGGGCTGGGAGGGATGAAGGAGGAAGGGGTGGAAGGTAGAAGTGCCCAGCTGAATTCGTGCTGGAGAACTCCATTATTTCATTTAGGAATACTTCTATTAATGTTGCCCTGTTTTCTCAAGCTCCACACTCAGGTGCTTGGTGTTTCTGCAGGTGGGCCCCCAGCCAGGCTTCGCCAGCACGTTTTTAATAAAGATTATTTTCTTTATACAAAAGAAGAAGAAAAAATAACAATGAAAATAAAATCATTCCCACTGCTAGGAAAGAAAACTGTCTGTCCATCTCCAAGAACTAACTAACTAAAATTTCAGTTTGTTGGCATTTCAGATCCAAAGGTCTGCTCAGTCTTGAGCCGACACAGAATAACCCCAAGGCCTCAGTTTATGCAGAGATCAGAATCTCCAGAGCTGCTGAGTTCAAATGAGGCTGAATTCTCCTTGTTGGGTGACTCAACTCAGTGCCACTGTGACTGAGGGAAAATTAGGAGCTCCAAAGCCCCCCTCCCCTCCCAAACACACCCGAATAAATGATATTTTCAGATCAAACAGGACACACACCAGGTTGTTTTCAGCCTGTCTGGCCTGAACCTGGCAGGATCAAAGGCAGCTACTCTGAGGTTCACCCTTACAGCCAAATTTTATTTCTGAGCCTGTGGACAAAACCCATTCACAGCACCCAAAAGAGATAAAAAGAGTGATCTGCCCATCTCCTGGGGCATCTGAGTGAGTCCTGCTGCTCCAAGCCAGGCCTGACACATCCATGGGTGTGCTTTGTTCTGCACACCTAGGGGGGAAAAAAAAAAGATTAAACCAGTTACTCTTGTTAAATTAACTCCCTGTCTTTAATCAAAGCTTCTTTTAATAATTCCAACTGCTCCCCCAAGTCCTTCTGACGATTCCAGCCTGTCTGCTTCATAAAGAGCTTTTGACTCACAAATAACAACTTTCTCCACCAAAGAAACAGCGACCGTGGTGGACTAAACGTAATCAAGGCGCAATGAATAATTAACAGGCCTGGAAATGCCTTTAAAGAGACTTAAGAAGCAAAGTGAAACCCTTTTAAAGGAGAGGAGATGGCTGTGCCTCCCCAAGCTGCCACGCTGGGCCCGGGAGGAAGGAGTGGGCTGATGAGAGCCAGCAGCACATTTACCCAGTTCATTTATCCATTTATGCATTTATCCAGTGCCTCCCTGCTGCCCTCCTCCCTGGCACGCAATCAGTGCCAGCCTGGGCCCTGATGAGCCTGCCAGGGCCACCACAGCCCCGTGCCAGCAGTGCCCGTGCCAGGCTCAGGGGAGGAAGGGAGTGGTGCAGGTTTGTTGGTGATCCTGAGAAAAGCCATTTTCCCTGGTTTTAGCCAAGCCCCCGCCTGCCAGGGGAGCTGGTGGCACCTAACGGGGCACGAGGTGCTGCTTGTTGGTAAAACAGCCACGAGAGCCCGGGAAGGTGACGGGAATGGGGAGTGCAGGGGCTGGGGCTCAGCTGCTGCCCCTGCCCTGGGGTAACTCAGCCTGGCAGAGCTCCTGGCTGGGAGGGGACGGACTCAGCAGGGCAGGGGCTGTGTCCCCTGCCTGTCCCGGGATTTGGGGGCCAGAGGTGCCTCTGGGGTGCTGGTTCTGCAGGGACAGGCTGCTTTCCCACCCCACGGGCCCTCACCCTGCAGCCCATCCCGGAGAATTCCCAGCTGGAAGGGCTGAGCCCCTCTGGGGCAGTGGCACAGCCCAGCTCGTCCTGGGGACAGGAGCTGCATCACCTGGGAGCCTTGGGATGGGGATAGCTTAAGGATGTTTAGGGTGACCAGTTCTGCCCACAGCCTGCCACTGCTTTCCCAAATAATCAGGGCCCAGGGACACATAAAGCTGTGCCTGTGGCCTCAGGACAGCAGGACAGAGGAGCCAGGCTCTACCCAGACCCTTTTTCCCATGGCTGATGTTGTGGGCTTTTAATGCTGCACACAGGGAAAGAAATAAATCAGCAGAATTCAAATGTCCTCGTGGCTGTTTGTGCTTCCTGTCTGTATCCAGCTGCTCCATGAACCCTTCTGAACTGTGTGCAGGGCAGATGCAAACATCACCTGGGAGAAAATCAGGTCACAACCTCAGCCTTTGTCGCTGCTTCAAATGTTTCGTAACAACCATGGTTAATATTTATTTAATAGTGCTGCCACAAAGCTGATTTTTTATTCAGGCCGTGTGAAAAAAAGCAAGAAAAGCCCAAACTGACATCAGCCAGAAATGTAATCTCGTCTCCAAGTGCTAACAGCAACACAGAGAATCTCTGAGCAGCTCCTGAGTGTGAGTTCAGAGAGCTCTGTCAAATCACCAGCTGGAAAATGTACAGAGCTTCAGAGGGAAACCCAGGAGCTGCAAATCTGATTGAACCAGACAGGTTATGAGCTGGGAGCTCGTCTGTGTGCAGAAATGGGCAGTCAGTGCCAGTCTAAACAAATATGTACATCTCTCTCTGAACACCTCCCTCCCCCTGGGACAGCTCCAGTCAAAACCAAAAGTGACTTTGAGCTGGCAGAATTCTTCGAGTTTGCTAGGGAAAAAATCGCCCAGCAAGATGGCAAAGCAGCTGCTGTGGGTCCTGCAGAGGGACCTGGCACGGAGGGACCGTGCTCACAGCTCTGGGGGTGACAGGAACGTGGGGTGAGGAGCTCTGGGGAGTGGGGAAACCCACCCTGGATCAAACCCAGGCGTGAGACCAGCCCGTGACAGGAGCTGGTGATGGTTCCGTGACACTGAGGAGCCGAACTCCTGCTCTGCCTCCCTCTGGGCTGTGCTCCCTGCTGGGGAATCCCCGGGATAACCCTGCAGGACGTGGGGCTCTGCCCCAGAACAGAGCTGGGGATGGGCCCCGAGCTGGGAGCGGGGACAGCAGGGCCCTGCTGGAGCCGTGGTGTCCCTGAGCACCCCCAGCCCTGCTCTGCTCAGCCCAGGAGCAGGGGCTCAGCTCCCCACGGCTCCATCTGGGTGCCACAGCCACACCCCACTGACCTGGGGGATGCAGATTTGTCACTGAATTATTTTGGCTGGCGATTCTCTGTGCTGCAGTAATCGAGTTTGTGCGTGTTCCCAGCTGGTGGCAGATGCTCCGGGTCACATTCCTTCATCATGTTTACATTAAAATGCCGACCTGGAGCTTGCTGGGAGGGCAGGTTGTGCAGGCAGAGATTTGCTGGGGCTCAGGTAGTGCCTGGTAACCTGTTCAGCTCTGCCTTTGTGTCTGAGCCCCCCTGTCAAAGGGAATATTCAGCTCCCTGGCAGTTCCAGGGTGTCTGGAAGGAACACGTCTGATTGCCTTTGTGATAAACAAGCCCTAAATCACTTCAAAGCTGAGGCCAGAATCACTGGGGAAGATTACAGACAGCGAAATAGCAGGGACTGGAACGTGATTCAGAGATACCAGGGAAAATCACAGTAAATTCTACCTCCTTCTTAATTAAAAAAAAAAAAAAAAGGAAGTTTCCCATGAGTAGACTGACTGAGATTTTCTTCCCCACCCAGCCAGGCTGACAGAGCTGGGAACAGGCACTCAGAGCCCAGAGCCCTGGGGGACAGCTCTCACCCCGTGGGTGACATCCCAGGGGCTTCATCCTGGTGCTGCAGGAGCTGCTTGGGGCTGCACCAGCTCACCAACAGAAAAGCTGTTCTTGCACCAAGACTCATCCTCCAGCTGTCTAAGTCTCCAAAATGCCCAAATCTGTGCTTCTGTTTCAGGCACAGTTTGAAATTTCCCCCTCAGAACTACAAACACAGTGCGGCCAAGCCATGGCCCAGATTTTCCAGGTGAATTCCAGGGCTGGGCACCCTGCTGTCGTGGCTGGGCTCCAAAAAAGGTTGGAAAATACGATCTTGGAGGCCTTTCCCAACATTAATGATTCCGTGGGACCGAGGAGATGCAGCAGGAAGCCCCAGGAGCTGCTCCCAGACTCCCAAAACGACCCCAAAAGCAGCACTTCCCCAAGCTCACCAGATGTCGGGTGAATTCCACCTTTCCCTCTGTTTTTATCTCTCTCTCTCAGGGAGGTTGTTGATTTTTCCCTGGCACTTTTTAATGTCTGAGTGGGCTCAGGTCCTGTGGCATTTTCCAGCATTCCCTGGAGCAGAGCACGGCCGTGCTCAGCCAAAAGGAGCAAAGAGCCCAGCTCAGCTCCCTGGGGACAAACCCCGCTGGGGCTGACAGAACAAAGACAAAATAAAGGCAGGGCAGCCTCAGCAGAACCTTTCAGCAGACTGGAGTCTTTTCCAAGGCGAGAAAATGAATTCCCTGAACTCCTCATAAGGGTTTTTTTTTCTGCTTGGAGCAGATATTGAGGAATAGCAATAAAATCCTGCTGGTGGTGAGAACACGGCTCTGCCTTGCCGAGGAGCAGGCTGGTGCTGAGGAGCAGTGAGAGTGCTGTGGAACCAGGCCAGAAATGCCCCAAACCTCAATTCTGTCAAGGCTGAATTTTCTCCGTGTCCTTAATGTTTCTCTTTTATTTCTGAAGTAATGGCCCGGCACCACAGCAGCAAACAAAGGCTCATTTTAGCCCTTACTGCAGCTAATTAGTGCACCCCTGATTGCTGACCCCGGCCTGATGCTCCTCTCTGTAATTGCTCCAGATGGACTGGGAGTCTTTAATGGGATATTTTCTAACCAGCAAGGCCGGTGGGGGTCATTTATTTATTTTTATTCAGAAGAAATCCCCTCTAGGACGGGGGCTTCAGTCGTGTTCTCTGGGTTTTCTCCCGGGTGATTTGGGAGTGATCTCTGTAACTGGTGTTTTTTTAAGGGGAATTCAGAGCAATGTGTTCCAGGGATGGTTTTCTGTCCCTCCCAGCCTGCTGCTGCTGCTGGTAGCACCAATCCTTGCCACAAAAAGAGCTGTTTAGACTCACAGACTCCGTGATTCCGTGACCCCCCAGCCCAGGCTGGGCAGCAGATTTATGGCTCTGAACCTCTGAGGTGCCCCGTTGTTCTGACAGGGGGGATATAAATATTCTCCTGGGCTTTGTTTGCATACAGAAGACTTTTCCCAAGGCCACAGAGGGTGTGAGGAGCCCTGAATTGCCAAAATGAGAGCCTGGACTGTGCTGCCTCCTCCCCAAACTGTCCCCACGGAGCTGAACTCCACCTCTCACCTCCAAGAACCCCAGGCTTTAAAAACAACCACTTTTGGCCTTGGGTTTGCGGGGTTTTTTTCCCCCAAATAAGAGAACGAGGCCAGCAGCAAATTGCACAGGAGAAGGGTTTCCTGCTGTGCTCTGAGCCAGAGGAGAGGAAAGCAGCAGCTGATCAGAAGATGTTGAACTTGCTGGGGATGAGCTGCCTGCTAGGAGGAAACAGCAAGAGCTCCTTGATTCCCACCCAAGGACTCAGCCCCTTTCCCCATTATCCTGATGGAAGTGGAGCTCACACCTGGGGCTGGGTGGGAGCTGCTTCCTGAAGGGAAAACGTGGTTTTATTTCAAAGGAAAGGTACAAAACCCCTGCCCAGAGCTGGGGAGTAGAGCAGGGAAGGGCTGGACAGCCCGGGGAGGGAGCAGGAGAATTCTGCCAGGCCATGGGAGGGCTGAGCAGGAGCCAGGCACATCTCATGTCTGACACAGCACAGAGCCTACAGCCCCCTCCTTGCAAGGAAAAGAGACACAGAGAATTCACTATTTCTTCTTACATTAAAATCACTCCCTCCTACATTCACATCATTGCTGTCAGAAACATCTTGATTTTCCACACCTAAGGGGCTATGGAAAAAAACAAGCATTTCTGCTAAAAATAAGGGGGATTTTTTCCCCCACGAGCTGTATTTATTCAGCTCTCTTTTCCTCTAAAACGCAGCATTATTTTAATTTTAATTTAATCCCACATCTGCATAATTGCAGCACTGCCAAACAAACAAATCGCAGTCACCGGGAAGCAGGAGCAATGCAAAACGTGGATTTAACTGCCTTCATTTCCAAACATTTTCCTGTGAACATTCCCCGACAGAAGAGCTGCGCTTCTCACCGAAACGTCCACGTTTTGATCACGACAAGCATCTCCCCTTCAAACAAATTTTACATCAGAAAATTTATCTTAGAGTCAGATCCAGCACTGAGAGCCCTTCAGAAATCAATGCCAGCCCCTCGTGAAAGCATCCCCTGGTTCTGGGGATTTATTTACCCCGAGTTTCTTTGTGTGCTGCTTGTGGAGAACACTGGGTCTTAAAAGTCACACCCCGGGTCTTAAAATCACATCCATCTCCCCGTGGATGTCTGGGATGGGAATGATGGAAAGGGAACGCAGGCAGCCCCAGTGACACCCCAGGATTTAGGGAGCACGGGGTGGCTGCAGCAGGGAGCAGGGCTGGAGTGAGATCAGCTTTAGGGGACCTTAAATTTCCCCCCTTCAGTTTTCCATCTGAACCGAGGGACCCACCCAAACCACCCTGGGGTTCTCGGAGGGTTTGGAAGGGAAATTGGTTTGAAAACGTCCCCGTGGTTCAGGGTGTCTGGAGATGTTCAGGGCAGCACTCCTCAGAATTCCCTGGCAGAAGCAGCAACGCCGCCCTGCTCACCCAAGCAGCTCTGGGTGCCTTAAAAACACGAGTTTTGAGGTGTAAAGGTCAACAATTCTGATCTTTTTGAATCCAAACGAGCTGTTTAGGAGGTTTCTGCCCTGCTGCTGCTCCCGTGCCCTGCCAGGAGCTGCCTTGGCTGTGAACTTTGGCAGCTCCTGGGTAAGAACACGAGATAATCAGCAGCAGATTTATCAGCAGGGACAAAAGACTGAAATGGAGTTGAAAAAGGGGGGAAAAAAAAAAGTGGGGGGGATGGAGATCCATGAATAATTTTAGAAAGAAGCTGCAAGTTGCACAGTCATCAAGCGGAGGCTGCAATGCACTTTTCCAGAGTTTGTAAAGACTCATTTAATTTCTATAGAAACTGAGCAGCAAACAGGTAATTTTCTCTGCAAATTGCTTCTATCACCTCTGGAATGCTCTGCAAGAGCAATGTGTTTCCCTCGTGTCTTCTTATTCCCCTGTTATTTTCATTATAAATTTAATTAAGCTCTTGTAGAGAACATTCCATGACATACGAGCTGAGTTTTGTTTTCCTGCTGGAGCGGGGACAGAAAGGAGCTCTGAGTTATGTGGCAGTTGGGTTGCTTTTCTCTGGGTAAATATTTCAAATGACACCGAGCAGGGGAGACATTTGCTGAATCAATACAGCTGAAGCTGAGGGCAGGAGCTGCACAGGAAGCAAGCCCAGGAATTCCTTCCAGCCAGGCCTTTCCTCCTCGGGCAAAATTAGGGAATATCAAGAGCAGGTAAAGCAGGGAAATGCCAGGATTTTAATGCCTCACACAGCTGGGGAAAGGGAGGAAGGAAACTGAGGAGATGGTGGCACGGAGGATGGGAATTCACTCCGTGTTATTGGATGGGCAGAAGCTACACAGATCCTTCACTTCACTTACAGCAGCCTCTAATCCCACTCTGAACATTCCCTTTCCTTCTCCAGCCCTTTGAAAAGCTGCATCATAAATCAGTATTTTCCGGCTGCCTCCCTGTTTCCGTTCTTGAAGAATTTCTGGGTACACCAAGCTTTTGTTATTTTTTGGTGGTTGCAAAAAAAGGTCCATTTTTAACACTCCCTGCAACCCAAAATGTCACCAGCATTTCACTTCATAAGCTGCCCAGCTCCCCACTTCACCAATGGCAAATGTTAAAAATGAATCATTTTATTACGATTTATTTTAAATGATATCTAAAACCTTTGGTGTCAAAGCATCATGAAAAACTGGGTTTGACTCACATACACAGCAATTCTTCAAGTTAATATAAACTGAAAATTAAATTAGTAGAGGTTGAGCTTTTTAACCCCTCTTTTTAACCCGTTTAAGCTCGTGTTCTCAGGCAATAACAGCTCCCTGCAGAGCTGGGGTTGTTTGTTTCTATTTCAGCCTCTTCCCAGCCCAAGGCCGTGACAAGTCATCATCCCAGCAGGCACCTTTGGAAGGCTCCGGAGTCACAGCAGCACTGCCAGAGCTGTCACAGAGCAATCAAATCCACCAAGATGATGTTTTCCACAGGAGTGATCAAGCTCTGGAGCATCTTCCTGAAGGACACCAGGAATTATTTCCCACCAGAGACTCGACTCTGGTCTGTGAACAGCCAGATCTCGTGAGTGATTATTCTGGAATTTCTTTTCCCTGTGCTGCATCCATTTCAATTCTCTCTACCAGTGATTTTTCCTCCCTTCCTTCTTTTATTTGATTCTTGTTACAGAAAGGAGATGTCAGGAAATCTGACACATTGCTGTGCCAGCAGCGGGTGAGAATCTCACGATTCAATTCCCACCTGTGCCAGGGCCATTTTACACCAATTTTCTCTGTGGGAAAACACAGAATAAAAACAATAAAACGTGTGGAAGATGTGTGTGTGTGCTGTGCACAGCTCCAGCACTGCCTGTGTGAACAGGGAGCACGCAAATCCCTGCACAGGAAGGATTCAATAGGGAAGCACTGCCTAAAGTATCACCAAAATGTTCTACAAGCCTGGGAAAGAACTTGTCATCAAATAACTTCATTTTCTTTTACTCTCCTAGTGTTCATGCTTAAAAACGTCCATTGAAAAAGGGGAAATATTTTCCTGTAATCAGCAGGTGGCAGGACAAGGCGCTTTTAAGGCATCACACCCGATGTGGGAAAGCTCAAGCCGTAAATCCCAGAGCTGCTGACCTTACAAATCTGTCCTTCCTGGGATAAGTCTGGCTCTTGGCACCTTGGCATCGTTCAGAGTCCTGCTCCCGGCTTTGCTGCCCGAGGCCTCCTTGCTCTGGAGCAGGGTGATGATGTTCTCCCGCTGGTGCCTCACCGCCAGCTGCAGGGCCGTGCACCCCGTGATGTCCTCCACGTCCAGCAGAGCCCCGGCCTTCAGCAGGGTCTTGATGATGGCCATGTTGCCCTTGAGGACGGCGAGGTGCAGCGGCGTCCAGCCCACCTTGTTCCTGGCGTTGACGTCGGCCCGGCACTCCAGGAGGTTGATGACGCTGAGGAAGGAGCCCCGGAGCACGGCGAAGTGCAGGGGGGCCCAGTGGGACCTCTCGGCCGTGTTGGGGTCGGCCCCGCAGCGCAGCAGCTCGCTGACCACCGGCTCGTCCCCGTAGCGCGTGGCCAGGTGCAGCGGGGTCCAGTCCCTGCCGCCCTTGGCGTCCAGCCGGGCGTGGCTGCCCTTCAGCAGCCGGATGATCTCGAGGTGGCCCTTGAAGGAGGCCAGGTGCAGCGGGGTCCAGCCTTTGTCCGTCCTCAGCTCCACGTTGGCGCCGTGCTTGATGAGTTTCTCGCAGATCAGGTACTTGCCCCTCACCACGGCCAGGTGCAGGGCGCTGTAGTGGTTCTGGTCCAGGCTGTTGACAGAGATCCCGTTCTTCAGCAGGTAATGCACCACCCGGAACTTGCCCCTCTCCACAGCCACGTGCAGCGGGGTCCTGAGGTTCTTCTGCTTCCTCTCCAGGTCGGCTCCCTGGCTGGCCAGCAGCTTGACCAAGCCGACGTGCCCGAAGCAGGCGGCCACGTGCAGGGCGGTCTTGCCATCCACCTCCTGCGTGTTGGAGTCGGCCTGGCGGGACAGCAGCACCCGCGCCACGTTCTCGAAGTTGTTCTGAGCCGCCAGGTGCAGCGGGGTCCACCCGTCGCGCTCCTGGGCGTCGACTCGGGCCTGGTGGTCCAGCAGCAGCCGCACCGTCCTGTCGTCGCCGTGCTGGGCGGCGAAGTGCAGCGGGCTCCAGCCGTCCTCGTCGGCCGCGTTGACGTCGGCGCCGTGCTCGATGAGGACGGAGCAGATCTCGGGGAGCCGCCTCTGCACGGCCAGCAGCAGCGGGGTGAGGCCGCAGGTGGCCGCGCTGTTGACGCCGGCCCTGCAGCTCAGCAGCGAGCGCAGCCTGCCCGCGTTGCCCTGCAGCACCGAGAGGTGCAGAGGGCTCAGGCCGTGCTCCTGCACCCTGCCCGGCTCCTCGGGTGCCAGCTCCTCGGGGCTGCCGGCCTCCCTGCAGGCAGGTGGGGCAGGGAGCTCCTGGTTATCCCTTCCTAAAGGCAGGGGCACAAAATGGGAGAAAAAGAGTGAGACTGAGTGAAAAACTCCTGTGTCTGGGAAGACACAATAAAGAGGCTCTCACACCTGCCAGGTTCAGCAGAAAGGAAGGGAAAGACTTTATTATTGACATATCTCACATTCTTATTTAATTCCCAACTCCACGAGGGACTGGAGGACATGTCACTTCCTTCCCAATCCCACTGGAGAAGAAAGATGCTCATCAAAGTTCTCTTATCACAAAAGGAATGAAAACCAGAAAATACCATTAAGTTAACATTGGCTATTATTTACATGAAACTGTGTGAAAGAATCTGACTCCAAGGTTAAAAACAGAAGGCTTAGCAAAAACCAGGGCAACAAACTCCCAAGAAGGGAGGGAGAGTGTTGTCCTGGTTTTTGCTAAGCCTTCTGTTGTAACCTTGGAGTCGAAGAATTTTCACACAGTTTCATGTAAACAATGGCCAATGTTTATTTAACTGTCTTTTCTGTTTTTCATTCCTTTTGTGATAGGAAAACGTTTGATGAGCATCCTTTTTCTCCAGTGGGATTGAGGAGGCAGTGACATGTCCTCCAATCCCTTGTGGAGTTGAAAATTCTTTAAAGTATGATGAATGTAAATAAAGCCTCTCTTTTCCCTCCTTTCTGCTGAACCTAGCAGGTGTGAGAGTTTCCTTTATTGTGCTTTTACTGGCACAGGAGAGCATGTGACTCTTCATAGAACAACACAAAATAAAGTCATTTGAGAGATAAGGAATATAAAATAAGGCCAGACATGCGGTGGGATATCTGGCCTCTCTCTCACTGTATCTGTTTCCTGTACAGTTCATTTTCCTTAACATAAAACATCACCCATGTGGAGAACCTTATGAGCCACATCCTTCTACAACAAAACACCCAAGTTTTGTAGCTTCCCCTGCTTTAATTTTCAATGATGAAGTCAGTCCCCTACTTACCCCCACTCCTGGTGTCTCGGGGGAAGGTGAACTCCTCTTTGTCGTTCTTGTTTTCAGGAAGGAGGAAAGAAAAAGCCGTAAGACAAAGTGTTTATTTGCATCCTGTAATGTTTGCACAAAGTTCTTCTCTGCTGCTCTGCAGTTTTGTGTCATCATTTGAGAGGGTTTTATCCAATGTTGTTATTGCACCCAAAACTCAGCTGAGCAAATCATGACACAGCAGGAGTGGGGGAGCCTGAAGATGATCTCTGGATATCCATGAGCTTTTCCTCCTCGTGCTCGTTTGCTCCCACACACACATATTCTGCTTCCTGACTGCGTGGCAGCATCCCAAAATTATTTCCTTTGTTGTTTAGGGACCCCCAAGCCCCCATCTCTTCAGGCCTCTAGCTGCTTGCTCAGCTTGGAAAAACCCCCTAAATACCAATAATTCCCAACTCCTATTTCTCTCTGTTTTCTAGGCACAATTACTCCAGGGGCTGGGATTACACTGTGACTATCCAGAAGCCTGGGGTTTTTTCCTTAGCCAGAGAAACACAGGGAAATAAAACGATTTTCTTTTCATTTCTGTGCGAGTTGTTCAAACTGGAACATCCTCAGCTCCGTGCCACGAGCAGAGCCCCTGTGATGCTGTGTTTGCTTGAGTTTCTTTCAGTGACTGAGGCCACCATGATAAACCCACTTCACCCGAGCAGGTCTGGAAAAGGGTTTTCCTCTGGAACTCTTTATCATTTGGTGCATTTGTTAATTAGTTTGCAAGTGTCTTATCCCCATAAATGAATTACAGAGGCACAACCTGTGCAGACACACCCTGCAGAGCTGCTGAGGTGCACCTTTGAGAGGGGAAACAGCCTCAAGATCTGGTAAGAACGAGGAGAAGACTCAGTGGAACTTCCTGAGTGGTGCTGGGGGCTCTCCTCACCTGCTGGCTCCTGGAGATGGCCGGTCTGTGGGACATCTTCCTGACCAGGCGCTCGTTCTCCGGGTCCTGCACCAGGCTCTGGATCAGTGCCAGCAGCACGTCAGTCTCCACAGGGATATCTGCCAGGGCACAGCAGTCCAGCTGGGCAGGCTGCCCCAGGCTCCAGAGCCAGGCAGGACCCGCGTGGCAGGGAAGGGAAAAGGGGAGAAGGGGATGTGCGACAGCAAAAGGGCACCAAGCTCTTAAAGCTCAGAGATGTCGCTGGGAAAACCTCACATAAACTTATCCCCTGCTTGCCAAGCCACGGGGCTGACCCTCGGCTAATCCCCACCCCAGTCCCACCTGCAAAGCTCGGCCTTTGCTTGGGGTCCTGGTCCCAGCACCTCTTCATCAGGTCGAGCATCTGGTGGCACTCCCCGGGCCAGTCGTCCCTGACCAGCTCCAGCCCCGGCCTCTTCCCCGCTGCCACCTTCACGATGATGGCCATCATGTTGGCCCCTGCAAGGAACCAGCACACGCTGGGTGTTCATCCCAGGAAAACAGCTGGAATGACCATTCCCCAGGGGCAGGGCTCGTGGTTTACCTGCGTAAGGTTTCTTCTGCATCAGCACCTCCCAGATGACGATCCCGAAGCTGTGGGAGAGCAGAGACCATGAGCACCTGGGCACTGAATGCACCCACTGCTCCTGCCTCCGTGAGAAAGGGGGAAACCTGGCAGGAAACTCTTCAGGAGGGAAGGGTTTCAACCCCCAGACCAAAAGGATCAGGCCTCAGGATTCTGCCTCATATGTCTCGCTTGAGAGTGGGGTCATCCCACCCCAAAGGGTCTCTGTAGGGAATGGTGACTTGGAGCCTTTCCTGTCAAAGTCAGGCTCTCAGTGCCTTTTTTCCACTTTATTCACGTTGAGGTTTAGAGCTCTGGGAGCTCCAAGTTCCTGTGGCCCTGCAAATGCCCCTTTCCCTCCTGCCTTGGGTCCCTCTGTGCCACGGAGGCCACGGAGCTGAGGAATTTCCAGCCACAGGCACGGAGCTGGTGTGAACGTGCTGCAAAGCCCTTGGCCCAAAGGGAAAAAAGCCGAGTTGAAATCTCTTTTCCACCTGTTCCTGACCAAAATGAAGCTGAACGCTGAGGCTGAAAAGCCAATTTGGAGCTGTTTTAAACCCAAAACGAATCTCAGCAGCGACTGTGATGGAAGAGCAGCACCGGCTGTTCTGGGCTCTGATCTCACTCGTTTTTATAAGAACTCCCAGCAGCAAAACAGGCTCTGATGGCACCTGGCAGTGCTCCAGCCCCCTCGCTGTGTGTAGGAGCCTGGGGACACCCCTGGGTGCCCAGTGGCAGCCCTCACCTGTACACATCGTACTTGATGCCCGGGGGTTTGCTGTTCTGCAGGAACATTTCGGGGGGGATGTAGCTCAGGGTGCCCCTCAGAGCTGAGCTCTCGATGTACTGCATCCTGCTGGACTGCTCCATCCACCTGGACAGCCCAAAGTCCGAGATCTGCAAGCACAAGCAGGGAAACTGCCCCAAAATGCTCACACTCATCCCTCCTCCTGTCACCTGGACATCTCCCATCCTTCAGGGTCAGGGACAGGAGGAGGTGCCCAGCAGCTGGAACCTGACAAAACCCCAACAATTTGCAGCCACTGAGTCCAGTTGGAGCCTTAAATTCCCAGTGCTGGCCCAGATTCCTCGAATGATCTTGAGAACACCATGTAATTTATTCGCCAGCTGCTTCTGAAAAGCCCCACGGGTCAATCTTTCACGGAGTGTTCCTGAAGAACCTGATTTACTGGGATTCTGGACTCGTTTGGCAAAGATAACCTCGCTCTCATTTGAGAATTAACAAAGCCAGCACTGAGGCCCTACCTTGACGTGCATGTTCCCATCCAGGAGGATGTTCCCTGGCTTCAGATCCAAGTGCAGCAGAGGAGGGCTCATGCTGTGCAGGAAATTCATGGCCAGGCCCATCTCGTGGATCACCCGGAATTTCAGCTGCCAGGACATTCTGTGGGTGGGGAGGATTCTCTCCAAGGACCCCCTGGCCATATATTCCATCACTATGCCCAGGGGGCTGTTGCACACCCCGTAGATGGTGACAATGTGCTGGAATTTGATTTTCTCCATCTTGCTTGCCTCCTCCATGAGACAGTTCATGCTGGTCCTGGAGAAATGAAAACAAAACCCCAAAAATACAGTGGAAGCAAGAAGTGTTATCAGTTGATTGACAGGCCCAGTAACTCTGCAGTAACTCAGTGACACCCAGCCTTTCTGAGCACTGCCTGCCCCAAAAAGATTCATCCCAGTTTCCCCTAGAGCTGATGAAAATGCTGCCACACAGGGGCCTTTTGCAGACTGAAGTCTGACCTACAAAGTGTTGAGACTTCTGGAAATGAGGTTTGTTTGGGCAAAATCAGCCACTGCAAAGCAAGAGATGAAAAACTTGCACTTGTTTGGGCCTTTAGTGGCCACAGAGGGCCTGTGCTTGTCCCACTGTGGTGAAATGGCTTTAAACTGCCAGGGGGCAGGGTGAGCTGGGATACTGGGGAAGAATCCTTCCCTGTGAGGGTGGGGAGGGGCTGGGATGGAATTCCCAGAGGCTGCTCCATCCCTGGAAGCGCCCAAGGCCGGGCTGGAGCAGCCTGGGACAGTGGAAGCTGTCCCTGCCTTCCCTGCCCCCTGTCCCTGGCAGGGGGTGGCACTGGATGGGCTCCAGGATCCCTCCCAACCCAAACCACTCGGGGATTCCACGAAATTCCTGGTATTTCCCTGGCAGCAGGATGCCAGGAGCAGGCCCAGCTCCGTGTCACGCCCTGGCCGTTCCTGCAGCTCCATCCCTGGGCACAGCAGCTGCTCCTGGGGCAGCCCAGGCACGGCTGCTCCTCCTCGCTGCCCGCCTGGCAGACCTGGTTCTCCAGAGCTTCCCCCTTCCCGACCTGCTGAGCGAGTTTGGGGTGCCCGGAGCGCTCCGGGAGCAGCCAAGCAGCAAAGTGCCAGGAGTGCCTTTAAAAAGCACAGCCTGGGAACGGGGCTGAGTGCCAGCAATCAGGCCAGGCTGTCAGTTGATCTAAAATGGTTCAGCCAAGCAAAATCTTCTGCCAGACTTCCTCCAGCAGGCTCCTCACACTGAGACCTACCCGTGGGTTGAGGAATCTCAGGTGTTTTACTACAACTGATAAGACACAGAAGTAAAACTGATTAATTTGACTCTTTTTTTCCCTCCCCCAAACAGGAACAAAATGCAAATGTAATATCTGCGGAACAAACTGAGGACAGGCACTGCTCAGCCCGAGCTCAGTTGTTGTCACTAACAAGAAATCACACAAGTGTGAGACTTTTACCCAGGCAGGCTCCTTCCCAGTTGAATGGAACAAAATTTTAAATTACATAACCTCATCAAGGCAGTTGTTTCTCCATCAGCTCTGCCTGTATTGGCTGTGTTAGCAGCAGTGGTTGTGATTACCTGGCCCTGCTCCATCTCCAGACCCAGTGTGGGCACCAGCAGAGTCTCTGCAGGTGAGAGACAGAGCAAGAAGCCCAGAGGAGCTGCAGGTGCACCACGGAGAGGAAGGAGATGTCTGGAGGCTACGGGAGCAGGGCAGTGAAACCAGCTGTAAATCCTCTGCCCCTCATCTTTAACCCTGGTGATTGGGTGATTAATTCAGTTTCACTGATGCACCTCAGCCCCAAAGTGCAGTGAAAGCTGCCAGTAACTCACCAGGCTGCTTTTATCCGTGTTCAAGGGGCTGCCCTCAGCCCCAGGTTTCAGCCCCGTTCTATTCCCCGTGTTCCCTGTGTCCCTTTGCACATCCACACACCAGACAGGGAAAGGCAGCAGCACCCCAGACCCTTCTCCCCCTCCCTTTGGGCACCCAACCCTTGACTTCCCACGGAGCAGAACCTCCTTCCTTCAGTTTTATCCCCAAACCCACCCGGGGCTCACCTGTCCGTGCTGGAGTCCTGCAGCAGGTACGGGGAGCACTTCACTGCATAGACCGTCCTCCACCTCCTGTGCTTCACCTGGTACACGTGGCCAAAGCCCCCGCTGGCCACTCGGACCCAGTCATCCTCGAAATCCTCCCTGCTGAACACGGTCAGGCTGCCCAGCTGCCGGCCCCGCTCCGCGCCCATGGCACGGCAGGCACGGCCCGGCTGCTGCTCCTGCCTGGCTGCTGGCAGGAGGCACCGAGGAGCTCCTCCTGCCCTGCCCTGCCCTGCCCTGCCCTGCCCTGGCCGGGGAGGTGGGGATTCACCCCAGGGCAGCCCTGGCAGCCTCTGCCAAGAGGTGGATCCTCGGCGTGCGCTTGGCGCAGGAGCGGCGTGGCTTCGTTCCAGCCTGGGCGTGGGGCTCTGCTCCCTCATCTCCAGCGCTGGCTGGGCAGATCCTCCAAGAATTCCAGGTGGAAAATGGTGCAGACAACAACCCCTGAGTGATTGCTGTGTGCTGAGGAGGGGATTCCTCACCTGGGGGAAGGGGAGGTGGGAAGTGGGGCTGGCTGAGGCTTGAAGGGAACGGTGAAATGTGCGAGGCTCCTGTGCAGAGTTGTACATGAGAGACGTGGAAAACACTCCAGAAAGATGAACAGAGGAAAAAAAAACCCAGAAGCAGCTGGATGGAGAGGTGGAAAACACTAGAAAGACAAAGAACAGAACCCCCTCCCCAAACAACCAGAACTAGCACAAGTGCATGAGCCTGAGAAAATACCTCAGCAGAAATACCAGAAATGTGGTAAACCAGAGCAGACCCCTCAGGGATAAAATAAAATCTGCTGTCAAATCCCTGGAGAGGGGAGTTTGGAGGAACAAAGACCGGTCAGAGCAGTTCCAGCCTCACCAGGTGGGCACCAGAGCAGCACACACACCTTCAGCTGTAAAAGGGTTTAAGGACACTTGTGTGGGGCTTATGCATTTATGTCCTTAATGCCTCAGTAACTCAGTGTCAAAAACGAGGTGGTGCCAATTTCCTCAGTGCTACTGCCATACAAATAATAATTAGCACTGCTGCAGGGTAAATGTCTCACTGCCAGTACGTCTTGACCTGGAATTTTAAGTTCTGTAGCAGGATCTTGAAGAAATCCTTGGAGGAAGGCTGACCCAGGTGGAAATGTGAGTTACCTCTGTTACACTGACACGAGGTGCTCTGGACTCCTTTATTTTAGGGGAAAGAAGGAAAAGAAAAAGGAAGAAAGCCAGCCAGGCTCTGCAGCCTTTTGGGGAGAGGAAAACCCCATGAGAACCTGATTGTTGCCAGTTCCCTGGCGCTCCCTGGGAGCTGCCCACCAGGAGTGATGCCCGGTCCACTCCCACCTGCCAGCACAGTTCTGGAGATGAGGACAAGCACGATGGAGCCCCATCCCCTCAGGTTCAGGCACAGACACCACGACCTCTGCGATGCTCAGGTTTTATTACAGAGGGCTCAGGAGGAGGGGAGGCACTGGGGGAAGGCGGCCGGGCCGTGGCTGCAGAGGGGCAGCTGCTGCTGCTTCCCTCCCTCCCCACACCCTCCCGGTGCATTTCTGGGCCAGCAGCCCGGGGATGTTGCAGCTCTGACAGCAGAGCAGCAGGAGGTGAGGGGTCCTGCCGGCCGTGCCCAGCACAGACAGGGAGATCCCTTTCCTTGCCCCCTCTCTCTGGGTTGCAGCTCCTTCCACACCCCACGAGGCTGCTCCGTTCCTCTCCACCAGCAGCTGCTGCAGGAGGTCCTGGACAGGATGGAGCAGCCCCGGTTCCTCTGGGACAGAGGGATGTGGGGCTGGATGTGGGGGCTCTCCACAGCACTGCCCCGGCTGCCCTGCCACAGCCAGCCCCAGAACCCCAGCGTGCTCCCAGGAAAGCCCCATTTGTGCCCCCTGTCCTGTGGATGCCTCTGCCCAGTGCATCCCAGCAGGTTCCATCTGCTGCTGGAGTTCTCTGACCATTAGTGGGAACTTCTTGGAGAAAACAGCAACAGGACTACGGGGAAAGGAGGAAGGGACTTGGCTCCTCCGAGATGAGAAAAGCTGTAAAGCCAAGGGAACACATCTCTGGAGCTCTTGGGTCCTGTCCACACTCCCAATTCCATCATTTTTCCTACCATTTCTCCCTGGTGGCAGGCTCTAGTGCACAGTGCCTCATTTCACCTGGTTCTTCAGCCCTCTGATCTCCTCTCTGCTTCCCCATTTCCACGCCCAGCCCGTGCTGGGCTTCCAGCCCTGCCCTCCCTGGCAGCTGGGGCACTACAGCGATTCCTTCTCTACCCCGCAGCTTGTGGAGTCTCTGATGCAGAAGGAAAGGAAGGAAGGAGAGGCAGGCTGGCAGCAGGGGTGGCATCTCCTGCCCCTGGGCTCAGCAGAAGCTCTACAGAAGCAAAGCAAATTCAGCTGCTTCTCTGCCGGCTGGGGAGCTGCAGGAGCAGCTCGGCTGCTCGGGATCACAGCCCCTGGAATTCTCCAAACGGGGGATAAGGGCTGGGCTTGGCTCTCTGCCGGTGGTGCAGCCACAGCCCCATGAAAGCACTGCCCAGGACTGCAAAGCCAGTGAGGGACCCCAGCAGGATGGGCAGCAGCATGGCAGGACCAGCACCTGCAGACGGAGAGAGGGAATCGAGCAGTGAAAAAATGTTCTTTGCACAAACCAGTAAAGACACAAGGAGTTGGGGATGGTGCCAGGGGTTTTGAGAAGTCTGTCATGCTGTACCAGCTCAGTGTCACTCTTTTCTAATAGCTATAAACATTTAATTAACATGAACCAGCTGCTGTGTTTCACCCGTGAGCACTCCTGACCTATGGCCAACCTCACTCTGCACTGAAATGCTGCAATTCCTCACAGACAGAGAACATTCTGCCTCTTTTTTCTCTGCTTTTCTCCTCCTAAAGCTTCAATTCCATCACAAGGTGCATCTGGCTGCGTCTCCTGGTTGAAACTCTGGGATGTGACACTGATTTACCACGATGTTTGGGATTTAGGAAGGTCCAGGCAAAGCTGAGGAGTTGTTGGGATACAATCTAATCAAGAAAGTTGTTAAAAATAAGCTGTTTTCCTGCAGCAGGAAAAGCTGAGCAAAAACTTCTGCAAGAGACAGAGAAATAAAACCAGGAGAGCCCCACCTTCCACTGGTTTGTACAGAAACCTGTTGTTCATCCTCCAAACGGGCCCGAGGGAGACCAGGTTGGGCAGGTTTCCATAGCTGGTCCTGTCACTGGCCTGGGGAAGGGGCTCCACACTTTCCAAGCAGTCCTGGGAAAGGCATGGAAAACACTGGGAAGTGTCCTGAACAGAACCTCGTGTCCCAGAGCCCAGGCACAGCCCCCAGGCCTCCTCAGGCTCTTTTCCACCTCTGCTGCCATTCCAATCCTTGGACCAGCACCAATGTAAATCTTTATTCCCTCATTGCCTCTTCCTAGGGATTACCAGCTCCTGCCACCACCCCACACCTCGAGCTCCTCTCCCAGACTTTAGCCAAGGGCTGGGTGGCCGTGGGTGACCTTGGCGTGGAGACTCTGGAAGCCCCAAATCCCTCCTGGGTGCTGTGGGGACAGATCCACCCCCCCGTACCTGCTCACACCCCGGCCGGCCGGGCTCGCAGACCCTCAGCTCGCAGTGCAGGTAGGCCACGGAGTGGTTCAGCATCTGGAACAGCTGGATGGAGAAGCTGGCGGCTCTGGAGCCGCTGCCCTGCAGCAGCTGGATGTGTCTGCATTCCCAGGGCAGCCTGGCAGGAACAAAAGGCAAACAGCTCCGAATCCCAGCTCTCCCTGACTGAAGCAGGACCTGCTGGCACGGCTCTGCACAAACTCCGCACCACACCCCTGCGTTTCCATCCGAGGTACGGGAAAATCTCAAAACATCGGCGCTCCCGGCCGCACCCGCCCTGCTCGGCAGCCCGAGAGCAGCAGAGCTGTTTCTCCGAGATCGGTTCTGCTGCGGCGTGCCCATCGACCCCTGAGCTGCCTCTAACACGCATTTCACACCCCGGTGGGTTTACAAAGCCCGGTAATTGATCCTCCCGTTCCCCCGGCCTCGAGCAGACGGGAGAGATGCTGGTGGAGCAGTCGGGGTGTGGAGAAGCCCGGCTGGCATCGCGGCACTGCTCTGCCCGGGATGTGCCTCCCCAGCAGGAGCGGGGTACCACACCCCTGTGACAGCCCCCGGGGGGAGCAGGATGCTTTATTTCCATAAATCCTAAATGCAGGGAGGTTTTCCCCATTCCCACCTGCGGAAGAGGCAGCACCGGGCACCCGCAGCCCCGGGGCTGGCCGAGGGGGTCACGCAGCACGAGTGGATCCGGAGCAGGGCCCGGCTGCTGTTGCTCTGCAGGGCCACCAGCGCCAGGAAAGTGTCCTGGGAAGGCTCCGAGCCGGGGGTCCCGAGGGTCCCCGCAGGGCTCAGGCTCAGCCGCACCGAGTGGTTCCCGGAGCCGCAGGAGTCGCTCACGGTGGCGAGGCTGGGGGGAAAAGGGAGAAAAGGGGAAAGATGAAGCCCAGCCAGGCTGGAGCAGCAGCAGCACCCGGGGCAGGGAGCCGGGGGTACTTGCCCGTCCAGCACGGCGACATCCGAGCGCAGCCCCTTCCTCTGGTGCGAGCCGCTCCCCAGGGCTCCCGGCTCCAGTGTCACCGCTGTCCCCCAGCCTTCAGCTGCTCCGTCTGTCGCTTCCCTCGTCCTGCCCTCCTCCTCTGCCTCCTCCGTGCTCGGCAGCAGCCCCTGGGCTGAGTCGGTGCCCGCGGCATCCAGCCAGGGATCCCCCCGCGCTGTCAGAGCTGCCGGGCTCCCCGAGGGGCTCTCTGGGGCTGGGGGTACCTGGACGGGATCCCCGGCTGGGAGCAGCTCAGGGTCATCGACAGCGGGCTGATGAGTGCCCTGGGTAAGGAGCCTGTCAGCAGCGCCAGAAACTGCGGTGGGTGCGGGGGGGCCGGCAGCAGCGCCAGGGCTGGAGGGACCAGAGCCCTGTTCCATGGCAGCGTCCTGCCGAGGGTGGGACACCTCATCCCGAGGGTGGGACACCTCATCCCGAGGGTGGGATACCTCATCCAGAGGGTGGGACACCTCCCGAGGGTGGGATGCCTCATCATGAGGGTGGGATACCTCNGGTGGGACACCTTCTCCCGAGGGTGGGACACCCCCAGAGGGTGGGACACCTCATGCCGAGGGTGGGACACCTCATCCCGAGGGTGGGATACCTCATCCAGAGGGTGGGACACCTTCTCCCGAGGGTGGGACACCCCCAGAGGGTGAGAAACCTCATCCAGAGGGTGGGATGCCTCCTCCAGAGGGTGAGACACCTCCTCCAGCGGGTGGGACACCCCCAGAGTGTGGGATGCCTCCTCCCGAGGGTGGGACACCCCATCCCGAGGGTGGGATGCCTCCTCCCGAGGGTGGGACAGCTCCCGAGGGTGGGACACCTCATCCCGAGGGTGGGATACCTTCTCCCGAGGGTGGGACGCCTCCTCCCGAGGGTGAGATGCCTCCTCCCGAGGCAGTCTGGGCGATGCCAGGTGCGCAGCAGACACGGGTGCCGGAGTGGGCAGCTGCCTGGTGGGGGCTGCCTCTCCTCCTGCTGCCCCCTCAGCCTTCCCCAGCGCTGCAGAGAGCAGCCCTGAGGAGTTCAGCCCCACGTTTGGGTCAGTCTGCAGGGCTGGGGTCGGTGGGTCCAGCTGCTCCTTGCCTTTGAGCGGAGCAGTGACGCTGTCCCCTTCTGCTGCAGGGAGAGGGGTCCCCGCTGCTGACGTGCCCTGTGTGGGTTTGGGGTGTCCCTCCGGGGCAGTGACTGAGCCTGTGGACACGGATGGTTGGGCTGGAGTTAAAGCCAGGCTGGAGTCACTGCCCAGGGCTGCTGAGGCGGGCTGGGGTGTCCTTGTGTTGAGCACGGCTGATGCAGATGCGCTGGTTCCCGGTGATTTACCAGCTCCTCTTTCTCCTGCACCCGTGCTGGTTTCGGCTGGCCTCCTGCTCTGTCCTGTGCTGGTCTGTGAGGACAGCTCAGCAGGAGCTGGGGAAGGCACAGGAGAGCTGGCAGAGATCCCTGTGTGGGTCACCAGAACTTTCCCAGAAGCTGGTGCTTTCCTCTGGACCTCTGTGGAGAGCGGAGTCTGCTCGGGGGCCGGTGTTGGTCTCTGTGTGGTTACAAAGGGCTGAGGCACAGGGGGGCTCAGCTCCAACCCCAAACGCTGCGTGAGACCAGGTTTTCCAGCCGTGATGGGGGTTTGAGCTGCTGTGGCAGGCACAGGGCCTCCAGACCGAGCTGTGCTGCCCACTTGGGCACTGCTGTGCTCATTCCCAGCTGGAAGCACGGAGGAGGCTGAGGATGTGCTGGGAACAACTGGTGATGGCAGCAGCTTGGTGCCCGGGAGCCTTCGTGGCGTGGGCTGCAGGGGTTTGGTGCTGGGGAATGCCCCGGGTGGGGGGCTGGTGGTCAAACCCCCCGTGCAGGGGGCATGGGCAGAGCTGGGGGTGGGCACGGAGCCTCCCTGTCCGTGCTGGCCCTGCCCTGCAGCCCCTGTGCTGCTCCCAGGCTGGGCAGGCTCTGGGGAACCACGGAGTCCCTGTGCGGGCAGGAAAGGAGCTGCAGGTGAAGATTTTGGCCTTTCAGTGGTGAAAACCACTTTGGGGGAAGACTGGGGGCTCTGAGTGGGCACCAGCTCTGGTGGCGGCTGAGAGGTGCCAGGCTCTGCTGAGAGGGAGAGCAAAGCAGTGCCCGTGGCCTGCTGGGGATGGGGAGCAGGGACCTGCATCTCCTCGGGCAGCCTGGGCATGGGCTGTGCTCTGGGGCTCGTCCGTGGGTCCAGCACACGACCTGGGGAGGAGGTGACAGCTGGGGACAAGCCCCTGAGGGCTGCAGGATCAGGATCAGCCAACCCTGGCTCTGAGGTTACTTTTGCTGTCTCTGCTTCTTGCTTGGGCACGGTGGACAGAGAGGCTTCAGGTCCCGCAGACCTCCCAGTGGGAGAAGAGGAACTGGTTTTCACTGGGATAGCCTGGCTGCTCTCTGTTGTCCCCATGCTTGTGGCCACGTGGGCCACTCTGTGGTCACCCTGAGGAGAGGGCAGCACCTGTGGGTGTGCTCCAGCATCGGGCAGCAGGACAAACACGGGCCTGACCAGAACCAGGCTGGAAGGGCTCAGGTGCTGTGGGTTTGCAGGGTCCAGCGCTGAGGAACTGGACGCTGCCAGGATTTGCTGGATGGAAACCAGCCCCCCAACACTGGTGTTTGGGAATTCTGCAGGGAGAGGGGAATCCTGCACGGGCTGCAGGCAGATCGTGCCATCAGCGCTCTTCAGCACAAAGGACAAGTGTGGGGACGAGGGCAGCAGGGTCAGGGGGTCACCTCTGACCGTGCCGAGGTTCCTGGCAGCTGCATCCAGGGACATCCTGAGCTGGTGCAGCAGAGCCTGGGCCGGGGCTGCTGGGGCCTCGCTGGGCACGCCTGGAGCAGGCTGTGCTGGGGTGGGGCTGGGATGGCTTCCCTGGGCATGGGATGAGAGCAGGATTGGAGCAGGAGCTCCTGGCTTGGTGGGGCTGGGAGGGGGAACTGCCTGGTCCCCGTGGCTGTGTGCCCCAGAGGGGCTGGGGACAGGGCTGGGGACAGGGCTGGGAGGGGGAACTGCCTGGTCCCTGCGGCCGTGTGCCCCAGAGGAGCTGGGGACAGGGCTGGCTGCTGGGGACAGTGGGGGAGAACCAGTTTTGCTTCTTCTCCTGGGGTCATGGCCTGTGCTCACCTGCAGCACCCCAGCCAAGGCTGCCCGAGGCACAGCAGGGGCAGGAGCCCCTTGGAGCCGGGGCCCAGAGCCAGGAGATGTGGCTGAGGTGGTCGGGAAGGGGAGGCCCGTGGGCTGCACCCCAGCACGAGGAGCAGCAGAGGCACCAGGAGGCTGAAGCCCTGCCGGGACAGAATCCCAGGGCTGGAGGTCTGCGTTCCCCAAGGTGGGCATTCCTGCAGAGAGGGGAGATGTTGCTTCTTTGAGCTCTTTAGCAGCTGTGGAAGGCTTCAATGTGGAAATCCACAACTGGCTTAATGAGGATGAGCTGAGAGAAGGCCGTGGGCTCTCGGGGGAGGGAGATTTTCCAGGTGTCCCTGTCACTGCCCAGGGAGCAGCATCTCCTTGCAGAGCCAGAGCTGCCATCTCCTGAGAGCTCCTGTTGGTCTCTGGGGGAAGGTGTTTGGTGCAGCTGAGAGCCCCGTGCAAAGAGAGGGGCTGCTGTCCATCAGTTGTGCCAGCTTGGAACGGAGATGGAAGGAATTCGTCAGGAGCTAGAGCCTCCATCAAGAATGAAGAAGAATTAACTCTGCCTGGTGGGAGGGTGTGAGGAGCTGGCAGCTGGGCTGCGTGTCCAGAACCCTTTGTGACAGCTGAGCTTGAATTTCTGCCCTTGTTGCCTGTGGTTTCCTGCTGCAGAGACAGAAGAGGGGAAACCTGAGCGGGCCTGGCCTGTGGTGGTGTGGAATGGACTGAGGCAAGGTCCCGCGGAGCTGGCTGTGGGGGGATTGCAGGTGGGGTCACTCCAGCATCCCAGCCCGGAGTCCTCCTCAGGTGGGCAGGTGCCAGCCCTGCTGTGGGGTCAGGCTGGGCTGCAGGGCTCGTGTCCTGGGGCCTTGTCCCAGGGGGAAGCATTCCCGTGGGCAGCCAGCCCTCCCCTGCGGCCATTGCTCTTCTTGGAGGGTGGAAATCGAGCGCTGGAGTCAGAAGAGATGTCCCAGGGCTCGGCACCTCCCTGTGCTCGATGGCAGGAGGGGAGGAGAGAGCTGTGCCCTGGGCAGAGCCCTGGCGTGTCCCTGCACTGGGAACGGGCTGGGGCAGCCCGGAGCTGGAGCTGGGAGGGCTGAGAGCAGCCTCAGGAGAAGTTTCTGGTTCTCTTTGCCGTGCCAGAGCTGTGGTGGTCTGTGATCCCTGTGTGGAGCTTCTCCAGAGCTTTCCAGGGGATGTGTGTCCATCCTGGGGCTTTAAGGCTGCTGTGAGTGGCACCTCAGCCCCTGCCAGGTTCCCGGGCACTGCTCTGCTTGCAGCTCTCCCTGTGAGGGACACGGAGTCCGAGGTGGTTTCGTTGGAGGGATCAGCTCCTGGGCTCTGGAGAGGAGAGGTGGCCTCGTCCCAGCCACCCTCAGCCGGGGGCACGGGGCTGCGCTGGGCAGAGCTCAGGCCCAGGATCCCACTGGCACCACTGGCACCACGGCCGCTCCCGGGGGCACCTGAGGGACAGAGAGCGAGGCTTGGGCTGGGCTGGAACGAGCCCTGAGCAGCTCCAGCAGCACTTCAGGACAGCAACACTGAGCTGGCACTGCCTGAGCCAGAGCCACGCGGGAGCTCCGGCACGGCCAGTCCCAGTCCCAGTCCCAGTCCCAGTCCCAGTCCCAGTCCCAGTCCCAGTCCCATCCCCAGTCCCAGTCCCAGTCCCAGTCCCA
>VYXC01000804.1:3144840-3197408 GCA_013397175.1 Platysteira castanea
TCCCCAGTCACAGTCCCAGCCCCAGTCCCAGTCCCAGTCCCAGTCCCAGTCCCATCCCCATCCCCATCCCCATCCCCAGCTGTCACAAACCTCATTCTCTGCTGTTCCCAGTCCCATCCCCAGCTGTCACAAACCTCATTCTCTGCTGCTCACATTCCCATCACACGCAGGACCCAAAGCCTGGCCCAGCCAGAGGGGAACCCTTCATCCCCAGGGTTCAGGGTTCAGGGAGCCCTCGGGCTGGCCAAGGACAGGCTGGGAGCTCTTCCACAGCAAAGCCAGATTAACATAAACCCGAAGGAGCTCCCTCCCCTGGCTCCCCTTTACCCGCCCCCACCAATATCCCAGTCCCATCAGGAGTTCCTGGTCCATGCAGGGTGTCCAGGTGGGTTTGTTTTGACACAGAGCACACAGAACACAGCAACTTCTCACACCCAAAGCAGCCACTTTGTCATTAGAAAAGGCAGACCCTTAGTTTTAAAGGTTATTCTTTTCTGCACACATTTTAATTTTTCTGTCTTCTTGATGTTCCAAATTGCACTTTCCAAACCACAGACTAGAATGGATTTTCCTCCCCAAAAACTTTAAGCATTTTTCCTTGGGCACCTGCCAGGAAAGACACGAATCTCAAAGCTCGAGCGTTATGCATTTAAATTGTGGTTTTTGACAAAGGCAAAGCAGAGGTTTAGCAGCTTCACAAAAAGAAGAAAATTATTAATTAGGTGGAAAATTCTTTGCCATTTCCCAAGTTTATCTTTCCTGAAGAGAACAGCCTGCCTGGGGACACAGCACTGCTTCCACCAGCCCAGTTAATCCGCGTGTCCTGCCAGGGATGCTCACGGGCACCCAGCAGGGTGCAGAGCCAAGGCTGGAGCCCTCTGTGAGTGACAGCAGCCCCAGGAGCTCGGCTGGGGCAGCAGCAGCACAAACCCATCACTGATTCCGTGCTGTCAGAAATGTTTGGCAGGACAGCTGTTCCCAAAGGACAGGCAGCACAACGTGGCAGTGGAAAAGGGGGTTTGACCAAGGCTTCAGCAGCACCAGCTCGATCCTCAGTGCTGCTTGGAATTACTCAGGAAAAGGGATTTTTAATTTGTTTTCCCCTAAAGGGACAGTATTTTTTTGGGGGGAGTGAGCTCAGGTGGAGCAGCACAGCAATGTCTTGATGTGGGGCCACTCACTCCCCTCCCAAATCCCCCATTTCCCCCAAATCCTGGGCTACACAAACAGGGGGAAGCTGCTCCCTCATCCCACAGCTGCCCCACATCTGAGGCTGGTGGCACAACCCCGAGAACAGAGCAGAAGAGGCAGAAAAGCAGCAATGTTTGAGATTAGACCATCCCCATCCCCATCACTCACCAGACAAACCCAACAGTCCAGCTGCCAGCAGGAGGAAGATGGGGAATTTCTCCTGCATCTGGTGGAGCAGCTCCTGAGCCATCCCAATTAAAAAATCCCAGCTGGGAGCAGCTCCCTGAGGAGCCTCTGCTGCCTCCCAGCTCTGGGCATTTGCTCTGAAGGGCAGAGGGCTGGGTTCCTTTATAAGAGCTTAGGCCAGACACCAACCAATAACCTGACCCAGGGAAAAACCCTGCACCAATTGAAATCAATCGGTTTTTAACAAAAGAGCAGAGTGTGTTCAGGTGGATTTCCCAACCAAAAGGTGGGAAATGCGACCGTGAGCTCGAGAGGGTGCTTGTGCAGCCCTGGGGAAGAGTTAAAACACTCCCTGGAGGGCTGGGTGGGGACGTGGAGGGGCTTGGGGGCACCCAGGGGAGGGGAACAGAGCTGGGGCAGGGCTGGAAGCGCCTCCTGCCAGGCTCAGGGCTCTGGGATTGTCTAATTTGGGGAAAAGGAGGCTCAGGGGCGACCTCCTGGCTCTGTGCAGCTTCCCCAGGAGGACACGGAGAGGTGGAGGGGGTGGGAAAGGAGGTGCTGAGCTCTTCTGCCTGGGACCCAGGGACAGGACTGGTGGGAACGGCTCCCAGGGGAGGCTCAGACTGGATTTTAGGAACCATTTCCTAACCAGGAAGGGGGTGAAGCCCTGGAAAGGCTCCTTGGAGAGGGGATTTTGTACAACGCCCTGAACAACACACTTTGACTTCTGTGCAGCCCTGGAGTGCTCAGGCAGCTGGACTGGGCGATGCTGTAGGTTCTTTTTAACTGCACTGTTCTAGAATTCTGATTTTTTTTGCCAGTTTGTGCCAATAAAAACCTCCACAGGGATCTGGGATCCCAGGGAGGAACGAAAACCACAGTGAAACAAGCACGGAACTCAAACCTTCCTAAGAGCCCAAGAAGAGCCCAGAGGCTTCTTGGGCACAATCACAGCTACACCCCCTTTTTTTTTTAGCCATAAAGCCCCCAAATCCCTGTAACTATTGCCCTGAAGGCAGCAAGCAGCACCCAGCAGGGATCTCTCCGTGCCAGGCACACGGAGCCAAAGCTGCAGCAGGCTGAGGGGAAGGAGAGAAGAGCCTGGCACAGCCCTGGCTGTCCCAGGGCAGGGCAGAGGGCAGATAAGGCCCCTAATGACAGCAGGGGACAGCGGGGACAGCCAGGGAGAGGCGGTGGCTGAGGGGGAACAACAATAACCCATTCTCCAGGTGGAGACAGGAGCGAGGGGCTGGCAGATCCCATCTCCCTGGGGGAACCAAGGGCAGGGCACTGCAGCTTCTCCCACTCCTGGGAAGGAAAATCCCTGGCACTTGTGGGGCTCCCGGGCCCTCCAGCCAGGGTTTGGTGCCTGTTTGTCTGGGCAGGATCTCAAAACCCACCCCAGATTATTAAATTGAGATTATCCACTGCACGCTTTGAACTGAGAGTGGAGAAAAACCCATCCCAAGGGCACAAGAATCTCCTTTTCTCCAGTGGGAAGATGATTCAGCTGCTCCTTTGAAGAAGAGATGATGGATAATTTGTCAGCCCCTGTTGTGAGGGGACAAAGATTCCCCACAGNGCAGCAGGCTGAGGGGAAGGAGAGAAGAGCCTGGCACAGCCCTGGCTGTCCCAGGGCAGGGCAGAAGGCAGATAAGGCCCCTAATGACAGCAGGGGACAGCGGGGACAGCCAGGGAGAGGCGGTGGCTGAGGGGGAACAACAATAACCCATTCTCCAGGTGGAGACAGGAGCGAGGGGCTGGCAGATCCCATCTCCCTGGGGGAACCAAGGGCAGGGCACTGCAGCTTCTCCCACTCCTGGGAAGGAAAATCCCTGGCACTTGTGGGGCTCCCGGGCCCTCCAGCCAGGGTTTGGTGCCTGTTTGTCTGGGCAGGATCTCAAAACCCACCCCAGATTATTAAACTGAGATTATCCACGGCGTGCTTTGCACTGAGAGGGAGAAAAACCCATCCCAAGGGCACGAGAATCTCCTTTCCTCCAGTGGGAAGATGATTCAGCTGCTCCTTTGAAGAAGAGATGATGGATAATTTGTCAGCCCCTGTTGTGAGGGGACAAAGATTCCCCACAGAACTGACACCCCCGGGTGTCACGGAGAGGAGCTGAAGAGCTTTTAAAGACAAACATGACTGGCCTGTGCTTATTCTTCACAGAAACGTAATAAATTCTTCTGTTTCCTGTGTTCAAATCCAAGACAAACAAAAAGCTCCATTGTATTAGGCTGTGCTTTAATAAATGGCATCAATTTAAAAAATGGCCATAAATGCAAGGTGTTATTTTAGTTGGTAGCTGAGATAAAAAATGAACTCCTTCCTCCTGATTCTGTTTCACTGCCTTCTGTGGGGGACCAGAACCACTCCAAAAAGCCACTGAGAAGTCGATGTGCTTTGAATTAATTTTATTGAAGAAAACTCAACAGAAAGTGATGTGAAATGTAGCAATGGGGAACAAANCCCCTGCCCACCTCCCAGCCCACGCCCTCCCCCGAGCGCCCTTTGGTGAACAGAATTTAACAACTCGAACAGACTTAGCAAAGCTAAGAAAANGACCTCCTCCTTGTACCCCCGAGGATGGTTTTATTGTAGCAAACCAAGATTTTTACACTCTGAACTCAACAGAACTTAACTGAAACCTGACTGAGAAAGGCCCTCATCTGCTGCTGTCTCAGTTTGAGACAANAGCTGCTGTGCACGAGCTTCATGGCAGAGCTCAGGACAGCAAAGCCGTTGAGCTTCCTCAGCTGAGGGATGTGCCTGGAGAGAGCACGGGGACAGAGGGTGGGGAAAAATTGCAGTTTTAAACATTCACTGCTCTGCCCAAACTTCCAGGGGTGTTCGATGCTGTATTCAGTAAATTTCTCCTAAAACAGAGTTTCTAGGTAGTAATACTANCAGCCTGAAATAAAGATCCCCTCTAGGTTTGGGCACTGCCTCCCCCACTGGTAGGAAAGGATTTCTGGGAGGAAAGTGAAAAGAGCTATTTATTTAACAATCACCTCCTAACTGACCACAGCCACCTCCTAACTGATCACAGCCACCTCCTAACTGACCACAGCCACCTCCTAACTGACCACAGCCACCTCCTAACTGACCACAGCCACCTCCTAACTGGTCCCAACTACCTCCCAATTGACCCCAACCACCTCCCAACTGACCCCAACCACCTCCTAACTGACCACAGCCACCTCCTAACTGACCACAGCTACCTCCTAACTGACCCCAACCACCTCCCAGCTGACCCCAGCTCCCAGCTGACCCCTGCCCACCTCCCAGCCCACGCCCTCCCCCGAGCGCCCTTTGGTGAACAGAATTTAACAACTCGAACAGACTTAGCAAAGCTAAGAAAAGATCCTGGTTCCTGTCTCCTCCAGCAGGGGAAGGTTCTGCAGGGCTCAGCTGCTGTGCACGAGCTTCATGGCAGAGCTCAGGACAGCAAAGCCGTTGAGCTTCCTCAGCTGAGGGATGTGCCTGGAGAGAGCACGGGGACAGAGGGTGGGGAAAAATTGCAGTTTTAAACATTCACTGCTCTGCCCAAACTTCCAGGGGTGTTCGATGCTGTATTCAGTAAATTTCTCCTAAAACAGAGTTTCTAGGTAGTAATACTACAGAGTTAATATGGAAAATATTAATCCAGTTTCTAGATTATTATTGCCCTCAGAAAGGCACGTAGATAATAGTCTTCAAATAGATGGCATTTCAGATTAGCAAATCTAAGCAAAAAAGGTGTTTCCCTTTTATATTTCTGCTGCTGTACAAATCTCAGGCCTGATCCTTTCTCTACTGCTCATTTGGGATCTACAGACTGCTAACATCATTTCTGTTCTTCCAGCACAGGTAAATGAACTCCTGGAAGGGTGTGGAGACAGAGAACTGACACCCCAGGAGCCCTGAAGCAGGATTTGGGGACAGGCTCACAAGAGGGAACACTTAGGCTGGGTGGTTTTTCAGGGATTATCACCGAACAACAAAAAAAGGAAGGAAAATAAAGATTTTTTGTCCCTACCTGGGCTCAGCCGTGCAGAGCCTGCCCAGGGCAATGGCTGAGTTCTGCTGCACCGAGGGGCTCCGGGCATCTCCCCCCGCCTGCCTCAGCAGCAGCAGCACCACGCTGGAGCCCAGCAGAGAAGCTGCTGCCCTGGGAACCAGCAGGCACTGGCTGAGGCAGAAAGCTGCATTCCCCACCGTCTGCTCATCCTCCGACCCCAGCAGCTTCAGCAGCACCTGGAACCCTGGCAGGAGGGGGAATCGCTGTGAGAGGCGCCCAGAGCTGCTCCCTGCTGCCTGCAGGGAGGGAGTTTGGTGCTGTTTTCCTAGAAAACCTCGGGGAGCAAGGGAATTTCACAGCAATTTCAGCTCCACCTGCCCGTGTGTGTCCCTCACCAAAACTGAGCGTGCCACGCTGAATGCCTTAAACCACAAATGCTGTTGTCAAAGAACAGCTGGGAGAAGGAACATAAAACAGCTTTCTGTGCATGCTGAGCTACCAGAGCAGCTCAGCTCCTCTCAGCCTGCCCCAAAGCACGGCCCAGGGTTTTGGCTCTGACACCTGAAAGCAGCAGCAGCACCTCAGGCCAGAGGTCCTGAAACACTCAGAGATCTCTGAACACTGCCCAGATAAACACAGCCACGGCTTCCTCATCTGTGGAGTTTCCTCTGGCAAACAGAGCTGAGAAAATGAGAATTAGTGACTGCTCACAGGTGAATACCCGGAGTTTTGGTGGGGAGAATGAGAGCCAAGTGTTGCTGCTGGTTTGAGGGAAGGAAAGCTCTGTCTGCAGCTGACAGCCAGAGGAATCTGGGCTGCACAAGAGGGAGGTGATGCTCTGAGAGGCTTTCAACGAGAGGAAATCCTTGGGGTTCGGGTTGAAGTGCCGGCACTGACAGCTTCTGACAGGTTCAGCCATTTAAATAAAATCTAAGCACTCTCTGTAGTGGTCGTTAGCATTAATTGGGGCTGGGTTTTAAAGCCAGGAGCAGGAGCAGAGCAAGCAGATCAGAAACCCCCTCAGACACTGCTCTGGGACATCCCTCTGCCTCCAGCTCCACCTGGTTCCAGCACCAGGCCAAACATCCCCATGGAGAACACCAGAAATAACCCCAAACCCTGGAAATCCCAAGTTTCACTTACTTTTATCCCACTTCACCAGCTCTTCCTGAGCTTGCCTGCTGCTCTTGGTGCAGACAGCAAGGATCTTTATGGCATAGCTGGCTGTGAGCTGCCCTGCAACCTGACGGGATGAAAGCAGAGAGAACAAACACAGCTCATCCCCACTTTGCCCCAGAACAGTTGGGGTACCGTGGGGAGAGTCAGGTATTCCTCATGCCTGAGCCCAAATATCAAATGAAAACCTCTACAGGGCATTTATCTCAAGGTGAACACAGCCTGAGAACCACATAAAACCCATTTAAGTCCTGCCAGTGATGAACACACAAAATTCCCTGGATCTCTGCAGCCCAATGCCTTTCAAACCATCAACTCCCCTCCACAAGGGCCCAGTGCCACAGGTTTTTTTTCTAGACTAACTTGACCTGCATAATCCACGTCTGCTGGACACAGACATACAGCAAAAATTAAAATAGGAATTAGAAAAATTGTTTAAAAGGCTTAAAATGAAACCTGGGAGCACTGTGACAATGACAACACTGATGCAGACACGTCCTCCAGGGAAAGGAGGATAAACACAGGGGGAATTGGGTTTGCTCAAGGGACAATGCAGGCAGAAATACAGAGAATTTAATTTACCTTCAAGAATTTGAGCATTTTCTTCACCACTCCTCCTTTCACCACTTCTTCCACTGCTGAGGGAGACGCTGGCAGGACACGGCTCAGCACCCCAGTGGCTCCCTAAAAGAGGGAAGGGAGAACAAAAGGAAATGTTTACTGGTCCAGGCAGCTTAATTATTTTGTTTCTTGCAGAGCAAGACTGAAGCAATTGAAGTGCTAAAAGGAGAAATTCACAGAAATTAGGGGAACCCCAGAATCACAGAACCCAACAAAGAACATCTTTAGGACGTGGCTTTAGGCAGAGAGGAGCCCAAACTGGCACCAGCACAAATCCCCGGGTGTTTATTCATTAAAAACAAAACTACAAATTCCTGGTAGAGCCCAGCCCAGCCCTGCTGGCACCAAACCAAGTGGAAGAGCTCAGAAGGATCCTGAGAGCTCCGGGAAGGGCTCGGAGCCCACACCTGCTCCTGCCCGGAGGAGCTGCTCCCCCTGGGGTCCCCCCCCATTCCCAGGAGCACAGCTGGAATTCCCACACAGGAACTGCAAACACCAACTGCTGCTCAACACCCAAACTGTTCTGGCTGCTTTGCTCCTCCGTGGATTTTCAGGGGGATTTATGCTGAAAAGCCTCCTAAGGATGCAGTGGTTTGTAGGAGGTTCTGTTCAAGAGGAGAGTGGAAACCTCCTGCCTCAAACCATGTAACAGTGAATATAGAAGTGGTCTATGATTTCTTTATTGCTATCAGGAATGTTTTAGGCTTCAGAGCNGCTCGGAGCCCACACCTGCTCCTGCCCGGAGGAGCTGCTCCCCCTGGGGTCCCCCCCCATTCCCAGGAGCACAGCTGGAATTCCCACACAGGAACTGCAAACACCAACTGCTGCTCAACACCCAAACTGTTCTGGCTGCTTTGCTCCTCCGTGGATTTTCAGGGGGATTTATGCTGAAAAGCCTCCTAAGGATGCAGTGGTTTGTAGGAGGTTCTGTTCAAGAGGAGAGTGGAAACCTCCTGCCTCAAACCATGTAACAGTGAATATAGAAGTGGTCTAGTATTTCTTTATTGCTATTAGGAATGTTTTAGGCTTCAAAGCCTCCTGCACAGGGCAGAGTTTTGCTCTGAGGAGCTCAGGAAAGCCAAAAGCAGCTTTTGTTGGTGACTCACTGTGACAATCCTTCCGTCCTGGTGGCTGAGCAGAGCCAGGCACCTGCCACTGATGGGCACAGCAAAGTCCTGGAAAACACAGGGAAAACTCAGCTGGGGCTGGGAGGGTGGGAGCAGAAATGGGATCATGGACTAAAGAATCCCCTGGAGATGTGGGCTCACCAGTGAGTTACCAGCTCTGCACCACCCCGGGGGAACTCATGGAATCCTTCCTTCTTGATGGAACCCTGAGTTCTGGACAATTTTGGAACGTGCCCAGCATCTCAGAACACAGCACGATTGGAGAGTGACTCCAAACAAAACATTTATACCACTGTGGGAAGGTAATTCATGCACTTTGCCTTGGTTTTTTCCCCTTGACTGTGTACATAGAGAAGGCGGTGGTGGAGGAGAATATTCTGTGATTTTTTTTCACTTTTCAGCCTACTTAAACTGTGAGCTACCCTTAGAAATAACCTGCAGCACCACGGCTTGTTTTTAACTCTGAGCAGTGCCTACCTGGATGGTGTCACTGGGCTGCAGCAGCAGGTTCATCAGCAGCCCCAGCACTGCCAGCACACGCTGCCTGCTCTCAGGGCTGCTGCCAGCCCAGCACTCGTCCTGCAAAATCAGGGCAGGGAAATCAGGGCAGGGAAATCAGGGCAGGGAAATCAGCTCCCAGGGCAGCACAGGCCCTTCCTCAGCTGCTGGGGCAGCTGCCCAGGGAGAGAGGTCCTGGGAGAAGCAGAGCTAAGGCCACCTCTGGGACACAGATTGATGTGTGTTTGGCACCTAAAGCTGCTCACTCCGAACTTGGGATGCCCGGGCTCTCACAAAGATCCCTTCCCACCCTCTGCACCCCTCTGATTTTGAGGACTGGGCTCACACCACTGTTGCCCTGGTTTTGCTAAGCCTTCTGTTTTAATCTTGGAGTCAGATTCTTTCTCACACACTTTCATGTAAACAATAGCCAATGTTTACTGAACGATATTTTCTGTTTTTCATTCCTTTTGTGATAAAAGAACTTTGATGAGCATCTTTTTTCTCCAGTGGGATTGAGGAGGAAGTGACATGTTCCCCAATCCCTTGTGGGGTTGGGAATTCTATAAGAATGTGAAATCTGTAAATAAAGTTGCCTTTTCCCCTCCTTTCTGCTGAACCTGGCAGGTGTGAGAGCATCTTTATTGTGTTTGCCCAGACACACACCACAGCCTCACCCTGGGCCACTTCTAAGGGGCACAGCTGAGGATGGGCTGCTCTGAGAGCTCCCCCCAAAACCCCACATGGAGAGGAAGGTCCGAGGGCTGTGAGGGCAGCAGACCAAGGGCAGGGAGGGCTGGGAACACTCCCTTACCAGGCAGGCCTGCCAGCACTCCCTGCTCCCTGCCAGCCGTGCCAGCTCCTCAGCGCCTGCACAGGGGCTGCCCGCCGTGCCCAGGGGGGCTGTGCCCGCCTGCTGCACCCGCCCGAAACGGCCCTGAAACACAGCAAGGGCAGGGGGGCTTAACCCCAAACCACGGGGTCCCAGTCACACCACACAGAAGGGAAGGTGGAGTCATCAGTGGGAATCTGCAGCCAAGGACAGAGTTTGTACTGAGTGTTAAACGAGGCAGTGGAGGACAAGATATTGGGGAAAAAGAACATTTTCCTGACAAAACTCCGTTTCTTGCACCTGTAGAGCAGGCACAGGACACGTTACACAAAAATAAATACAAAATCAGATCACTCCTACCATCAGCTCGGCGAATGAAGCCCCGGAGAGCGGGACCTGACTCTGGGTTTGGAACCTGGGGGGGATAAAAACCCAAAGTTTTAGGCAGAAAACACAGCTAAAGGCAAGAGGAACAGAAACATCAGCAGCCTCACAGCAGAGGTGGCCAACAGCCTGTCCCTGGCTCATTCAGCACAACTCAAAGCACAACTTTACAGAAATGAGTGAGGAACTTAAATTACCTGTCTGCCACAGTTAAGTCAGAGGGGATGCTCGTGGCACTATCAGCCTCTTCATCAGTGCTCTTGATGGGTTCTCTCAACATCTGCAGCCTGCTGCTGTTAAAATTAAAAAAAAAAAAAAAAAAACAACCAAAAATTGGTGTCAGCTTTGGTTTCGTTATTAAAGATCAAAATTCAATTATTTCAGGTTGTTGGTATTTCAAGCCAGTTAAATCTGCCTTTTGTGAGCACCCCTGAGATGTGGCTCATTCCTTTCACCTTTGCTCCCCGGGAGAAAAGAGCAATCCTTGCTGTCCATCCCAGACTGCTGCCAGCCAGTAAAGGCACATTTCTCCTCTGGCTGACCTGGGGGGAAGCAGCAGCACAGAGGATAAAGGTTCTGGAATGGGGTTTCAGTGAGTCACAGCAACATTAAATAGCCACAAATCCCAATTATTAAACGAGGAGAGAGCCTCAGCTGGGAACCAGGAGATTTTGGAGGCACCAGGGTGAGCTCTGCCCGGGCCTCACAGTTACAGGGGCACCTCCTGCTGCTTTCAGACATCAAAACTTCCTGCAGCTCCACCCCACACACCCAGCTCTTGTTTTGCCAGGCCAGGCCTGTCCCCAAGGGGCAGAATCCTCAGTGTCACTGTGTCCTCTCAGGAGGCTCCCCCTGGAGCTAGGGCAGGGAGCTCTGAGCACTGAACTCACCCTTCCAGGACCTTTCCCTGCTGCTGCTCACCTGGTCAGGCCCTGCTGGGCCAGCAGCCTCCTGCCACTCTCGTTCTCTGAGCAGAGGGAAATCAGTGCCAAGGCCTCCCTCTGGATCTCGTGTGCCCCACAGGAAAGCAGCTCTGGCAGCTGGGCTCTCACTTCAGGCTGGGCCAGCAGGAGATGCTGATTCACCTCTGGAAAAAGGAGAGAAAATCAGAGCGATGCCACACGCTGCCATCCTCATTTTATTCTTAGTTCTTTTCAGCAGGAATATTTAATTTGGCACCAGCTGAACCCCACAAGTCAGCACAGACACCAATATTCTGTATTTCCCCTTGTGGCACCTGCACCACTTTGCCACCCAGCCCAGCCCCTTTCTCACCCACGTGGGTGTTCCCTAAAAGCAGAGGCAGGGACCTGCCCAAGCACTGCTGATGGTTTAATTCTGAAATAATTCAGCCTTCTCTTCTATAAAGCTCTGCTTTTTGCAGGTGTAACTGCTTAAAACAGAGAAAATTGTACAAGTGGTGTTATCTTAAGAGCAGCAATAACCACAGGGGATTTACTCCCCACCCCTTGGGTGGATTTGAAATGCTCAGAGTGGAAATTTCATCCTGCCAAAATTATGGCTGCACCCAGCTCCTCCTCTGACCTTGGTGACAATCAGGTCTGGATGGACCCAGGTGCTCTGGCAGAGGGGTGGCCCTGCCAGCCCCAGCCCCAGAAATGCCCCATTAATTACAGGTGAACAGGGGTGAGTGTGGGTTCCAGAGCTTTACCATTCCCAGCACAGGCAGCTTGCCACAGCAGGAGAAGGGAAACGCAGAGCTCCACCTCAGCAGGGCCCTTCCTCTCTGCACAGAAGGCCCTGGGTGAGAACAGTCAGCTTGTGAGCAGAGCACAGCGTGGGGAAAACCTCTGAGAAATACCCAGGGAATAAAAATTTCGGATTGTTTCATCCCTCAGGTCTGTTTGCAGCCACCACCCAAAATAGGGATGAGCCCTCAAGAGTGCTGCAGGTCCCAGGGGTGCCCCTCCTCAGAGCTGAGCACCCCAACATTCCCTGGCACCACTCACAGCACCAGGGGTGCAGCCAGAGCAACCCAGTGCCTTCAGATGTTCTTTTATATCCAGATTTTTTCTGCAGACCTGCTCTCACCACAGAGATGGGATAACTGCCCAGAAAGAGCAGACACAGCAGCAGTTAATGAATTCTCCTCCCTGCATCTAAGGGAGCACTGTTTGTGTCAGAGTCAGGTACAAGTCCCTCCATTCAGACACTAAAACCTGGCATTACATCCTCCTCTGATCAGTCCATCTGCATTTCAAGAGGTGATTCTGTTTCTTGAAAACAATATTCCCGTTTGCCCAGGCTGCAGCCCCCAGTGCCCCTCTGGAGAGCTCTCACCCTCTGACAGGCTCCTTCCCGAGGATACTGAAGCCATTGTTTGTCCTAAATAACGTCTGCCCAGTGCCTGGAAGAGGCAGAGACAAACAGCTCAGGTGTGTGACCCCCACAGCCAGGCAGGCTCCTGCTCTTCCTGCACAGTGCCAAAAGAAAAGGTCACTGCCTCAGCAGCTTTGGGGAAAAACATCATTAAAAGAGGGGGGAAACGCCAGGAATGAAGAAGTAGCAGCAGCTTGGAAGCTGAAAATTGCTCTAATTCATGCCTGGTGTTGTTGGCTTCAAGTGAGAGACTGTTTGGGAGGGCAGGAACACAAACTGGCTTTAACAGAGAATTACAGATGCTTCGAAACAAACGAGACCCCAATCCCTAAGAACAGCCCAGCTACACCATCAGCCTAACTCCAAAACCTGCTGTAAATACCCACAGGCCACACTGAAATACCAAACATTGTCTGTTTGGTGTTTGACACACAGGAGCAGCCACTCTGCTCTCCAAACACTGCTCCCCTGTTGGGTCACCCCTCCCACAGGAACAAGGGCTGCACCAAATGCTCACAGTTGTTCACAGCTCCTGCCAGAAGCCTGATGCCTGCTGTGCAGCACAGGATATCCTGGCCAGGGCTGCTGATCCTCTGCAGCAATTCCTGGATGCAGGCAGCAGCAGCAGCCCCGTTCTGAGCCTCCCTCGCTGCTCTCTCCTCATCTCTCAACCTCCTCTCCTCCAAGCTGGCCTCGTTCACACAGGCTGGGAAGGCAGGAGCACACCAGGCATGGCAGGGAAATGGTTTCCATTCTGGTTCATCAGTAAAAAAATGAAAAAACATCCACTGCTTACCTTTGAACAGGTTCTCCTTTTGGGGATCAATCTGCAGCATCTTCTCATAGCACTGCCTGCACTGGAGGGGGAGAAGAAAGGAGCTCTCAATTCCAAATAAAAACAGGAAGATGGTATCAGTGATATCCCAGTCAGATCCCAAAGGTTCTTGGGGCCACAGTCCTTAACAAATGTGAAAAATAAAATTTATGGAGACACAGATGACCAAACTCTCAGAAAAGTCCAATGTTTTCAGTCCCTACCTCTGCCTGCTGCTGCAAACTAAAAGGAAATTTTCCAGTAAAACCCAAGGAGCAAAAAATCAGAGTTGCAGTGAGAAAACAAAAAATGAGGCATCGCTGGAAACTCTCTCCCTCTCACCCACCAGAAGCAGAACAAAACATGGTCCCATGGCCACAAAACTCAGCCAGCTTACCTCACGGAAGTGCTGCAGTGCCAGGTGAGCTTTCCCCATTAGGAAATAGGCTTTGAGGCAGTTTTTATTGCACTGAGTTGAAAAAGAAATTACTGTTAGTCATGTCTTTAGAAAATTCTAGCCTTTTAATATTTTTCCAGCCTTCTGACTAATAATTAGAGCTGCCTAAAGCAAAGATTGGGGTATTTATACCATTTATTAGAAGCATCTAAAATTTTTTTATGCTGAATTATTGCCCCCCAGGGACCCAAGGAACAGAGGCTTGGGGTGAGGGTGGAAAGCAGAGTTTCCAAAAGGTGATTATTTTCCCATTTATTTGTGTGTCAAAAACATGGATTTCTGTCAATAATGCTAATCTTTGAGGCCTTTTCCACGTGACATTTGGGGAATTACCTTCAGTGCCCACTCGCAGTCACTGATGGCTTTCTCATACTCATGGAGCTTCAGGTAGGCCTGAAATAAACCCCAAAAAAGTCCAGGCAGAAGAATTAGAATCCTTCAAACAACTTCTGCTCGTTGTTGTGCAAACACCAGCTAAATAAAAAGAACAAAATTAGGCTGCTGATTGGCCTGGCCATTGGTTTTGCAGGGTAATTCCCATTCTTGGCTCGTCTGCCACCTCCCTGGATCTTCTAATTTAAAACAAATTTAATAGAATTCCACACACACACAGATTATACAAGGCAAACAGAATGCAAAGCAAATATTTCAGTTTACAGTTAGAGAAGTGATCCCCGAAAAAGAATTAATAAAAAAATCAGTGTATTAAAATAAAACAGTGAATTGGAATGGTTTTTCCCCCTTGCTCTGGAGAAGCAGGGGCTCACCACACCCAGGGGGGAGGAGATGTGAGCTCAGGATGGAATAATCACTCTTAGATGACAGAACAATGTTTTTGGGTTTCATCCTGGCCCAGCACCACAAAAACCAGCCAGAAGTGGCTCCTCTGCTCCCACTGACCTGTGCCCTGTTCGTGTACAGCTCCTGCTTGTCCCTCAGCTTCTCCAGCCCCTCCGTGTACCTCTGGATGGCCAGGGGAAAGTCTCCTTCCCTGAAGGCTTCGTTCCCCTGCTCCTTCAGGGCTGCAGAGCAGCAGAACTCATTGAGAACAACAATTTCCCTGTGCCAGATGGTGGCTGAGGGAACAGGGGCCGTGCTCCTCAGCTGGGACAGCCCAGCCACCCAAATTCCAGCCCAGCATCACCTGCAATCCCTCCTCCTCCAGAGGGAAAACAGCATTTCTCTCTGCCCAGCCCAAACCCCCTCCCTCCATCCCCAAACGAGGAGAACACGGAGGAAACCAGGACACACCAGCTCTGCCAGGCTCCTCACCCTGAGGACACCTGCAGGGCTCACCCAAGTGAAGCAGTGCCCGCCCCAGCCCCTGCCAGGTCCTGTTGGAAGGCACCAGCCTGCAGTGCTCTCAGCTCTCACCGTTTGCCAGCTGCTCATTCCTCCTCCTGCGCTGGGCTCGTTCTTTTGCATCCTTTTCCAGAGCTGCCAGGAAGGCGCCTTCCAGCCAGGAGAGTTGGTGGCATTCCAGGGAATAAAAAAAAACAAACCCAAACTTGATTAAAATAGAGAAACAAAGATAATTCCTAGGGTATTTCTGAGACATTTCTTAATAAAAAAACATACTAAGGGGACATTTCAGCAATGGAACGTGGTGACAAGCAGTCACAGATAATGATGTCACCACTGAGGATCTGCCCTGCTGCAGCTCCTCTCCAGGGGCAGACAGACATGTGTGCTTTCAAATTCAGAATAAAAGGTGTTCAGACGAGGAGCCAGAACAGAACAAGGCTCCTCCCTGTGAAAAATACTGGTAAGACTTTGAGTATGTTCCTAGACCTGACTGAATTTTGGTTAAAGCCACCAGAAAAGCCAGCTTGGACTTTGGCAGGGGTGGAATCAGGTCTTCCATGAACTCCATCCCTGCTAGAACTGGTTTTAGAGCTGTGACAGACTAAGAGGAGCACTGTCCTACCTGCCTCCACTGCCTCTGCCCTCGCCGTGTCCTGCAAAAACAGAAACACAGCACAAATACTTGGGGAAAAGCCACAACAGCAAAGGAACACTCGTACAGAGCTACAGGGAGCATCCAGGAGTATCTGGGTGCATCTGAAATACCCAGACTGACACACAGAAGGAGCCTCCACTTGACATTCAAACAAAGGGTGGCAAGCATTTGATAAATTTTGACATTCCTGGAAAGCTGCCATGTGTGCCTTTAACGAGGCAAGACCTGAAGTGTGCCCAGCTTTAATTTCAGAGGGAAAAGCCCTTACAGAAGTGTTGATGACTGTTCTGTTCACGGTGGTCCTGCCCTCCTCCTCCTCCTCCCTGCTGGCTCCTTCCTCTCGGAGCCTTTTCTCTGTCTCAGCGATGGCTTCTTCCTTGACAGCCGAGTCTGAGGAGTTCAGGCCTTGCAGCAAATTGGCTAAAAAGACACAGAAAAAAAAAAAAAGATATCTAGATATATAGACATAGGCATATATATATCGATATAGATATATAGATATAGATATAGATATACAGATATAGATATAGATATATAGATATAGATACAGATATAGATATAGATATAGATATACAGATATAGATATAGATATATAGATGTAGATATAGATATAGATATAGATATAGATGATATAGATATCGATATAGATATATACACACAGGACTTCAAGCATGAAAGGACCAGGAGTTCAGGTAGCACCTGCTGGGAAGGCACTGCTGACCAGGATGGCTTTTACCATAAAATTATAGAACCAGGGAATGGTTGGGGTTGGAGAAGACCTTAAAATCACCCATTCCCACGGGCAGGGACAGCTCCCACAGACCAGGATGCTCCAAGCCCCGTCCAGAGCGGCCTTGGACACTTTAAATGAACAAAACATGCACAGAGTGGATTCCCGGTGACTTTGAGGAGCCAAGCGCAGTTTCTGTACCACAGAGAAACTCAGCATCCCCAGGAAAAGCTCTCAGCACCCACAAAGCCTCCCCACACCCGAGCTCACGGGGAAACCCTCAATAAACCGAACCAGGGCGGGGATTTTCCCCTTTCCCACCGATTTTCCGCCTTCCTTTCCCCCCGTCCTCCCGCTCCTCCGCTCCCTCCCCGCGCTGCTCCCCCGGCGGAGCCGCCGCGGCCGCCGGGCCCCTCCGGACACTCACCGACTTCGTCCACGCGGCGCAGGAAGCGCTGGAAATCCGCCTCGGTGTCCTCGTCGCGCAGCATGGCCGGGGGACAGCGGAGGGGCGAGGGGACACGAGGGGACACGGCGGGACAGGGGGGCCGGGAGCGGACAGCGGGACCCGCCCCGGCCGGGCCTCGAACCCGCGGCGCCGTTGCCGGGGAGACGCGATGGCCGCGCCGCGGGTGGGCGTGGCGATGCAAATGAGAGGGCGGAGTCACGAGGGGGAGAGGGAGGAGCGTTACGCAAATGAGATGGGCGGGGTTATGCAAACGAGCCAGCAATTTGGCGGGAAACCGGCAGGGACCGCCCGCGGGCTCCCGGCACAAAATCCCGGGATTCTCCCGGCTGGAAAAGAGCTCCGACACCAGCGAGCCCTCCCTGTGACCCATCCCCACCTCGTCACCAGCCCGGAGCACTGAGCGCCACGCCCAGGCCGTCCCTGGACACCTGCAGGGACGGGGACTCCAAACCTCCCTGCCAAGACCTGAGCACCTTTTCCATGGAGAAATTCCTGCTGGTGTCCAGCCTGAAGCTTGTCCTGATTTTCATACCAGACTCGGTTTATTTTTCTTTTAAGGTCTCCTTGAAAGGCTGCGGCTTTCCCGATCCCTGGGAGGCGGCGGCGAGGGTTGGCCACCGCAGGGAGCCCGAGCACCGCGGAGCTGCGGGACCGGGGATCGCCATTCCCGGCTCATCCTCATCTTCATCCTCATCCTCATCCTCATCCTCATCCTCATCCTCATCCTCATCCTCATCCTCATCCTCATCCTCATCCTCATCCCGTTCCGCACCCAGCGCGCCCGGCAGCGGCAGCGCAAGGACGGGGCACCCCTGGGGGCTGCCCGGGGTGAAATGAGACACCGCGCTGGGAGCTCACACCGCAGCCACATCCATCTGCCTCCGCTCCCACACCCCGCCTCGTCGCACGGGAGGTGAAATCCCGAGTGCCACAGAGGTGCTGAGCTCCGCAGGCAGCCGGAATCCCCCCTCCCTTCCGCCGCCTCGGCTGCGGGAACAGCCAGGGTATCCCTTTTTTCCCCCTCATGCACCAAGCCCAAAGAATTCCCTTCTCTACCCTCACTGCCATCAGCTCTGCCCACACCACCCTCCATCCCCAAGGGTTTTTTTTTTCCTCTAATGAAGCTGTTCCCAGCCCAGTGTCCAATTAAAAACACCCACGAGGCCATAGCTGGGGCACTGGGATGCTCAGGAATTTGGGTTTTATTTGTTATCCCCCAAAACCTGGGGAATAAAACCACACCGTGCAGCAAACGTGCAGAGGGGAGAGACACCTTTAGTCTGAGTACTTCCAAAAGCACTTAGAATGATGCTCTGAAGCACGTGCACATTATTCATATGCTTATATCTCATTAAAAGGCCAGCTAATTTTAATTTCTAGAAGGGATGAATGAAGGAAGCAGCACAGAAATGTCTCTCCACCTCCCTCCAGCCCCCCAGCCCTGCTCACACTTACCCCAAATCCAGCCCAGCCTGGGGTAAAGGAGCCACACTCGGCCACGGGGACGCTGCCAGTCAGGTGCCATGGCCTTAACAGAGGGAGAGACGAGGGAAAATTAAATTAAATGGAAATTAAAAGGCCTGAGGGTTGAGAAAACGGCTGAAGAAACATAAAGCTCTAATAAAGGATTCGTCAGTGGTTTTCCCACCCAGCACAATCCCAGCTCCCGGGGCAGCAAAATCCCTTTTCACTTCCCTGGGAGGAGAGGGAAGAAGCCCCGAGCAGCTCCGGGTGAGGATGGGGCAGCAGGGAAGCGGGCAAAGGCAGGGCACGGGGTCCCTGCAGCTGGCACGGGGCACAGGGACTGGGGGCACCCCGGGAACCCCGAGCCCAGCGAGGGCCACCCCAGAGCCTCCCCTCCAAGCCCAGCCCGGGACGCGGGGCGGCTGGAAAGCAGTCGGGGTTTTTTGTGTCAAGTGGTCGGGTAGTGACTAAAAAAGCTCTTTTTCAGCTAAGGGGAATCTCCCATGTGCAAAGCAGCTCTGTTTTGCCCGAATTTGTGAAGAGAAGACAACCCTCCCCTCCCTGTCATCCCCAGAGTGAAAAAATGAAAGTTGGCCATTTGGACAATTTTTAGCTAAATTTAGAAAAAAATATCAAGGTGTTTAAATGAATTAATTGAATAAATTAATTCCATTCAAACCTCATTAATCAAGTTCAGGCACCCAATTCCGGCTGGGCAGAGGACACCTGTTAGCCCAGCACTCCACTCACGCTTTCCACAGGCAGGCGTCAGAAAAGTGCCTTTTTTGGGGGGAAAACATCTTCTCAGTAGCTGTGAAACTGCATTTTCGTGTTTGTTATCTCCAGGAGATAAATAAATAAATATAGAGGGACAAAGAAATAAACTTTGAAGTGCTGTGAGTGACACTCAGCCGGGGCGAGGCAGCTAAAGAAGGGCAGACTGCAGGCATCAGCTTTTTTTTTTTTTNTTTTTTTTTTTTGTAGTTTTTATTTGAACACAGTATTCTGACAGAATGCAAAGTCAAAATCCTCAGTTAGTATCAGTATTTACACCAGTGAGAATGGGGATAAAGGTGGAGTCGATGTTTCACTCGGTAAAAAGATTTTTTGTTTTTTTCTTTTTTTAACAAGATAGAAGGCCCCCAAAAGTAGGGAATGCTGGGGAAGGATGGCCATGGAGGGGCTGAGAACAACTACCAAAACAGCCTGGTGGTGAGAAATGTGGGGTTTGAAGGCTCCATAGAAAAGTGTGAACAGAAAACTGCACTCGGGAAGCTGCCGGGCGGGATGCACTATTGTCACCTGTACGAATGGTGCAGCACGAGGTGGCACCTGGGGCACTGGGGAGGGACAGGAGCAGCCACGGCAGTGCCACCAGCCCTGGAGCAGCTGAGGAAGTGCCACCAACCCCAGGGATGGACATACGGAGAGGCCACAGCAGTGCCACCAGCCCCGGGGATGGACACATGGAGCAGCTGAGGAAGTGCCACCAGCCCTGGAGCAGCCACGGCAGTGCCACCAACCCTGGGGATGGACATGGAGCAGCTGAGGAAGTGTCACCAACCCCGGGGATGGACACACGGAGCAGCTGAGGAAGTGCCACCAATCTCGGGCTGGTCCCTCCCTGGGGGGACACATCAAAGGTGTGAGGCCACGGCAGGCTGGGGATGGGGCACTTGGAAATGAAATGAAATGAAATGAGCAGATTCCCCGCTAAGGGCGATGTAAATCCACCACAGGTGTGGGGAGGGGTCACGGGAGCCCTGGCAGGAGCTGCTCAGGGTTCCCTCCTGCCTCGCTCCATCCACCCCAAACCTGAGCTTTGGGATGGAAGGGACCTCAAAGCCCAGCCAGTGCCACCCCCAAACTGTCCCTGGGCGCTGGGCTGGGCTCTGAGCCGGGCACCTTTTGGGACAAAAACGCCAATCCAGCTGGGGCAGCTCCCCCAGTTCCCACCCGGCCGGTGCTGGTGGAGGTCCCTGGGCAGGATTTTGGGAATGGTGCTGTGTTTCCTGCCAGCTGCTCTGCTTTGGGGCTTACAGCACACGCTGGTGACCAAAGCAGCCAGAACTGGGCACAGGAAGGGCCAGAGTGTGCTCACCCACGGGGATGGAGGCACCACGNACCTTTTGGGACAAAAACGCCAATCCAGCTGGGGCAGCTCCCCCAGTTCCCACCCGGCCGGTGCTGGTGGAGGTCCCTGGGCAGGATTTTGGGAATGGTGCTGTGTTTCCTGCCAGCTGCTCTGCTTTGGGGCTTACAGCACACGCTGGTGACCAAAGCAGCCAGAACTGGGCACAGGAAGGGCCAGAGTGTGCTCACCCACGGGGATGGAGGCACCACGGGGATGGAGGCACCTCGGGGATGGTGGCACCACGGGGATGGAGGCACCTCGGGGNTGCCCCTGCACTGCCCGGCTGCAGCCAGGCCTCGGCTGCTCCTCGTGGATTCATTTCTTTGGGGAGAAAGAAAGGAATCCTGGGCACCACGAGCCCCACGGACACTGCTGTGACAATCAGCAAGGGCTGGATTTGACACCAGGCTTGGGAACGAGGCCCCGTCCTGCCCCAAAATCCGGCCAGGACGGGCAGGGGAGCCCCTGCCTGCGCCTCCATCGCCCTCCCCGTGCACCCCAGGAGCCGAGGAAAACAAAATGCAAGAAACCCCACACTTAGCAAATGACAAGACCATTGTTTTTCACAGCTGGAAATGGTGTGATGCCACTGGAACAGACTGCATATTCCCAAGGAATACATGGATACAGCCTCCACACCCCCCTCATCCTTCTGGGAACGCCAGAGTCAGCTCGGGTTGCTTTTCTCATTTAAAGGCTTCTGCTCTTTGTAAGAGTTGTTCTCTTTCTGTTTGTTTGTTGTTTTTTTAAAATTATTTTAATTCCTGAATATTTATTTGCTTTGTTTCTCAAATCTGAACTAGCGCTACACCTTCCACATCCAAACTATGTTGAAGCTTTTATTATTTCAATACTATGACAAAAAACACGGTTCACACTAAAATAGTCACGCACCCACAGTGCACAAGCTTGCAGATCTAAAGTAAAATTAAAAAAAAAAAAAAAAAAGAAAACAAAAGGGAAAATAAAAATAAAATTAGAAAGAAAAAAAAAAAAGGGAAATAAAACCCAAAACCCCAACAGGAGGAACATCTCTATACAATGGGCTGGTCTCTCCCTACACCCCTCTGCCTTCCTTCTGCTCAAAGCTCCTTTTCACCCCCAAATCTCCGTGCTGCTCCACGATTCCTGATAATAAATCCAATGAATCAGCTCTCCCACCCCCAAATCTCCGTGTTGCTCCATGATTCCTGAAGAGAAATCCCATTAATCAGCTCCCCCCATCCCAAACTTGACCCAGGTGCTGCCTCAGCTCTGCAGGGCCCCAGGGGACACCAGGGCCCCCAGCCCCTGCTCCCCATCCCAGGGGCTGGGGGCTGCAGGGCCCAGACCCAGCTCAGGAGGGACCAGGAGGGTCCCTGGGGAGGCACCTGCAAGGACCTGGATCTGCAGGAGGGGTCTGGAATCTGCCCAGCGCCTTCGGGCAAAAAATTCTTTGTTTTATTTTGTTTTTTTTTTTTAGGGTCAGAGGGTGTGGTATTTACTGAAATGGGGATTTACTGAAATTGGAGATTTCTGAAATGAGGATTTTCTGACATTGGTGCTTGCTGAAATTGGGATTTTCTGAAACCGGTATTTTTTGAAACTGCAATCTTCTGAAACTGGAATTTGCTGAAATTGGGATTTTCTGAAACCGATCTTTTCTGAAACTGGAATTTTCTACAGCTGGAATTTTCTGCCATCATCAGGAGGGATGGATTTGGTCACACACCTGAGCCCAGACCAGCCCAAACTGTCCAACCTCCCTTGTGCTCCTCAGAGCCCCGTGAAGGAAAGGGGAGAATGTCCTAAAAAAGCAGAGATGATATTTCTCTTATGCAGTCAGGCCCAGGTCCAGCGAGGGACTCCAAACTCAATTTAAGCACAGAAGGATTTTCTCCAGCAATTCCCTGGGCCCACGCAGAGCCTGGGCATTGCTGGCCAAAGCCCTTGACTGGTGGCAAGTGGTTTGAACACCCCCACCCCCCAAAAAAACCCCAAACCAAACCATAGCATCGCTTTTCTTCTTACTCCAGTAAGAAATAATAATAATAATAATAACAATAATAATAATAATAACAATAATTAAGAAAAGAGAAAAGGGGAAACGACTACTGTAAACATCCATGGTTGAAAATGTCTCCCTTTGCAAAGCAAGCATGCTGCTACCCTAGTGTCTACAGGACTGGATGGACTGAAAAACCAAAGGAAAAAAAAAGAAAAGAAAAAAAAGGCAGCTATTTTACACATCCATTTCAACACAACAAAAGTTTAAAAAATATCTGTCAGTTGTAAACACTGGAAAGAACCAAAGTTGGCAAAACAAAACAAAACAAAAAAAATTGAACATAAATTTTAAAAAGAAATGTAGAGTCTGAATACTGCAAATTGAAATACATCCCCCGAAGCTGCAATTTTGGCATTCTTCCTAAAAAATAGATAACAATAAACCCCAAATCAAGGTCTAACGTGGCGAGCAGGATTCAGTCACAAAGAGCTCGAGACACTTTGCATACTGACCAGATACAAGGTGAACAGAAATTATAACTTATTTATGAGGCTTTACATATTTCAAACTCGACTGAAAAGTATAAAAATAAATTGTGGACTTTGTTTTTAAGCACCAGCTGTGCCCAGCAGCACAGTGGTTCTCTCTGCTATACTAACAAAGGAAACAACAGGGTCTCTTTTCTTTTTTTTTTTGTCTTTTTTTTGTGTTTTTTTTTTTGTGTCTAGGACTACTTGATTTTGAGCTTCCCAACCACATTGCAACCAGCACTGCAATTTTTGCTTGTTTGAATATACACAGGGCCAGCTGAGCCCTGATTTGGTGTCGGGTTTAACCCTGTTTTTAACATGTTTTACTTTTTAAAAGCAAGTGCACAACGAATAGAACCTTTCTAGAAATCTCAAAGAAACCAAAAAACCAAAATAAAAAAAAAACAACCCAAAAAAAAAACCCAAAAAGAGAAGAAGACAGAAAAAAAAATAAAAATAAAGAAAAGGAAAAAAGAGACATTCCCTCCCTCCCCCCATTTATGCATCTTCTGGTTGGTTTGTTTGTTTTTCTCTTTTTAAAAAAAGGCAACAGACACTAGAGGAATGAGATGGGTGTGTGGGTTGTGATTTCAATGCTCGGGTGAAGGTTTCTGCCGTCCCCTCTGCCGGTGCTGATCATGCTTTGCTCTCGTTCTCGTTTGTTTGTGTGGCTTCGTTGGGCACCGTCTTCACTTCTGCGGGAGGGCTCTTCCTGTCCTGCACGGCGCCTTTGTCCTCCGCGGGCATTTTCCTGGGGAGAGGCACCAAAGGCACAGTTTAGAGGCACAGAAACACGGCCTGGGCTGAGGTAGCCCCAGGGAAAGGGTGTTTGTCTGGAAATAAATGGCTTTGGGAGAGCAGAGCCAGCGTTTCCTGAGGTGGGAACAGGAACACCAAGCTCAGCTCTCCCAGCTGGGTTCATTTAGTTCTAGGTTAATCTTTTTTATGGCTTCTCCTGCCCTGGCCTGGCTCAGGGCTCAGCTGCAGGGGTGCAGAAAGGAGCAGCAGGACAAACTGCCACAGCTGCAGGAGGGTTTGGCTTTAGCACCCGAACTCCCTGCTCACACAGCCTGACAATTTAGCAGCAATCCCATTTTTTTGTCCTGTCCTGAACTCCCCAGGATGCTGCAGGAAGGGGAGCACCGAACACGGGAATTCTGTCACAGACATTCCCACAAGTGGGAGGGAGGTGACCACCCTCAGAGGTGACAACTGCCAGCCCAGCCAGGGTCCAACATCTGCAGCACAGCTGGGACCCTGCCCAGCCCCCAGGTGCTGTTCTCCCTCTCCTGCCCAGCTCGGGGTGCCCCCCTCCCTCAGCCAGGCTCTCCCTGCCCCAGCCTCCTGCCAGCTCGGGGACACATCCCGAGGTTCTGATGCTGTCACCCTTTGGCAGGGCACTGGCTGCTGCCCAGCCCGACCCTGAGCGAGTCCTGAAGCTCCTGTGACCTGCCAGGACATGGATCTGCGGGGCTGTGCTCACTGACCTGCAGGACCTCAGCACTCTGAGGAGAGCTCTTCCTTTTACACCAAACTGGGCTATTCCTTGCTCTCTTCCATGAAAGAACAACCCAGGACAGACAAAGCTGCACAAAAGCCTAAAGAACAGCACGTTCCTGATAAATCCCCAGCTTCCTCTCCTCTGCCTCCCTGGCACAGCCTACTCCTGCTCTCCTCCTGGCACCCTCCAAGCCAAGCCCTGCGGGCTCTCAGGTGAGTTAGTTGGCTCAGGAAACAGTGAGATTAGTCAGGAGAACACCCAACAGAGGACACAGCACAGCACCAGGGCACGAGGGACACAGCACACAACCAACACAAGAGTAAAGGCGGCCGTACTCGGTCTTTGCGGGCGCAGCGGGGGCAGAGCTGTCTGCAGCGGGCTCGGGGGCTTGCCCACCAGCCCCGCTGGCAGCAGGAGGAGTAGCAGTGCCAAGAGCTGCAAAAACATCCTTTGCAAGATCAATGTCTGGCGGCTTGAAGGTCCCTTCGTCCATTTTAAAGTCCTCGTTCTGCGAGGGGTTGGCGGCGCTGCCCGAGGCAGCCTCGCTCTTCACGTTGCTCGGGTTCTTGGGGGTCTCTGCTGGGCTCTTCACCGCGCTGGGCTGCACGGGCTCCTTCTCGGGGCTCTTGGCCACCTCCTGCTTGGGCTCCGAGGGAGCTGCAGGGCTGGTGAGGTTGGCAGGGCTGGGGGCGGCCGGCTTGTTCCCGGCTTTGGCGGCGTCGGCCGCTGCGGTGCTGGGGCTGAGCACGGCCTGCCCCGGCAGGACACTTGAAGACAAATTATTGGTGGCCGGAGCGGAGCTGGGGGTATCGCTGAGATCAACAAGAGGGGCCACTTTGGGGGTGGAGGAGGGCGGTGGTGACGACGCCGAGGCGGTGGCCGCAGCCTTGGCCGGGGTGGCCTGGCCGGGGGCCGCGGCGTTGGCGTCGGGAGCGGCCGCGGCCGGCGGGGCAATGCTGGAGGTCAGCGTGGTGGTCTCGCTGGTGGGGCTGTTCTGGGCAGTGGCAAAGGTTTCAGTGATAGTGTCAGAGTTAGTGGTGCCCGTGGTGACAGAAGGCAGCATGTCCTCCACGGTGGCCGCGGTGTCGGCGGGGTGCCTGCGAGGGGGACACGGGGACGAGAGAGAGAGAGAGGGAGAAAGAGAGAGAGAGACAATGAAGGCCCGAAACAACAGCAGGGAGAGGGGGCAGAGAGGGAGAGGAGAGTGAGGACAGCACACACAGGTGACATGGAGAGGGACTCAGGAGCAGAGACTTGCAGAGGTCACACATGCAAAGGGAGGGGATGGCTGAGGATAATCAGGAAGAGAGAAAAAGCCAAGAGGACATGACCTGCAGGAATGGCTTGCTCACGTGCAGTGTTTGGGCTGAGGCAAACGGGATCCTGTCAGCTTGCAGAGACTCTTCTCTCCCTGCCTAAAGCTCTCCTCTCAGCCTCTGCCCCTGACCTCATGGGGCAGCTCCCTGCCAGCTCCCTCAGCCCGCAGCCCTGGGCCACCTGTCACCAACACAGCACGGCCCCGGCGCGGGACCCTGAATCCAGCCCCTCGCCTTGTCCTGTCCTTCTGCTGCAGGTTTGTCTCAAGGCCTGCACAGCCCCCAGCAAACCTCAACTCCTTTTCTCCCATGCACATTAATGCAGACTCAGGCCCCGGTTCGGCTCTCAGTTCTCTCTCAGAATGCTCAGTTTTGTTGTGACTCCACATCCAGGGCCCAGCTCCCAGGGAGGATCTCTCCCCACAGGTTCAGGCTCTCACCCAGCACTGCTGGGACAGGGCTCGCTGCCAGCTGGGGCTGATTTTGCTCTGGATCCTTTGCAGTGACCCTGGGCAGTGCTGGACCTCCACACTGGACAGACTGGCAGAGGTGTTCAGGGAACATTGCTTCCTTCCCCTTTCCCTTCCAGTGCTGCAAACGGGAGCCACTGACGCTTGCGAGGAGGCACTTCCTCACTGGCACGTGGAGATTTTACCTTTCTTCCTCTCTTCCTGCCCTAACTCGTGTTCCTGAGGGATTAGGGCAGCTGAGGGCAATGCAGTGACCCTGTGCTAGGGCTGGCTAAGGCCACATACTCTGGCTCTGTCAGCGGGGTGGTCTCGTTGGGCTCCGTGTGCTTCCCCCCATCGTGGTTGGGGGTCCTCTCCTCCTCCGTCCGCACCTCCACGATGGGCTCCTTGGACTCATCCTTCCTGTAAGGAGGGAATGGCATGGGGAGGGGTGGGCTCCTCCTGCAAAGACAGGCTGCAAACGGCCACAGTGAGACACGGGCACGCGGGGCTGAGCGGAGAGCGCTCCTTGGGCTCACTCCTCCTTCCAGGCACTCCCCAGCACACAGCTCCGGGCTGACGGCCAGCACTGGGCTGGCCAGCACTGGGCTGGCCAGCACTGGGTTGTCCAGCACTGGGGTGGCCAGCACTGGGCTGTCCAGCACTGGGCTGTCCAGCACTGGGCTGTCCAGCACTGGGCTCTCCAGCACTTAGGCCACCTGTTTGATGGCTACCAACAGGAACGAGACAAAAAACCAGCGCAACAGCTCCAACACCACCTTCCTGGCAGCACAAAGCAAAACCCAGCGCCCTCCCCACAGAGATGAGGGATCGTGGCTCCCCGAGGCAGCTCCTTTTGCCTGAGCTGGGCACAGAGGGAGGGTGTGGGGCAGTACTCACGAGAAGGCTGCTTTCCCCTCCTCCATGTCCTTGCCCTTGGCCCCCGGGCCGGATTTGCCGCACAGGTTGACGGCGATGCACATGAGCAGCCCGCACTTGTTCAGGAAGTAGCAGGTGACGTCCACGGCCACCAGCAGCGCCACGAAGACCACCACGAGGATGCCAATGATGGCAGCAGTGCCCAGGCCTGAGGCAGGGCTAGTGCTGGCTTCAGAGACCAAGGAGAAAAGAGAGAAGGTGCTCGGGTTACACGTTGCAGGTGTTGGGGCTCAGGTTTGGCTGCAGTTCAGCTGCTTTTAGGAAGTCCACCCTCTCTCCAGCAGCCCTGTGCAATAACCAGTGCTTTTTCCTGCACACAAGCTGCCTGAAAGGATGGACCTGATGGGGTTTCCCCATCCCTGTTGGGATACAGCCTGGGAAGCAAACTGCAGAATCCCCTCCTGCTGTGCACATCCCCAGCAGGGCTCCTGCTTCCCACCCTCTCCTCCTCCTCCTCAAGAGGAAGGTCCAGAGTGGCTCTGGCACTGCCAGCCTGGCCCAAGGACCAGTGGAAGCAAACCCCAGACTCTGCAGCAGGATTTTTCCTGGTGGGATACAAAACACTGGGCGATGCTCAGGGCTGGTGAGCCCCTGAGGTGGTGGAACTGAGTTAAACCCCTCCCTGGAGCTCAGGTGAGACCCAGCTCTCCAGAACGTGTTCATGGCTCCCCAGCCTCTCACTACCACAGCCCCGGAACCCCAAACCCTTGGAATCTTTGCTCTGCAGAGCCCCCCAGCAAAGCCCCTTTATCCCCTCAGCCCCATTTATGTCGCCTTCGACAGGAGCCCTTCCCGGGGCTCCAGACAGAGCCACACTCTCTGCCAGGCATCTTTTTGTTTAAAAACAGGAGGCAGAGCACCCTTAGCCTGGGGCAGAGAGGTGGTGTTTCCTTTTGTGACCCCAAGATGGACCAAGGAATGCAGATTCCAGCAGGAGAAGCAGAAAAAGCCCCTCTGACACTGGGATCACGAGGCCAGTCCCTGGTCAGCAGAACACTGTCCCACAGCCCAGCCCCTGCCTGCAAGCTGCACAATTACACGAATTAATCACCCTCTGATGCCTGCAGGGAGTGAGGAGGGCACGGATTTTCCCTCTTTTAATGTGCTCAGGATCCTTGTGTGCATTTTTGCTCCTGCTCGGTCAGCCCCTGGAGCTGTGCCACACTCCCACCCACACCCCTGCTCTGGGCAGGAGCTCCTGGGCCGGCTCCTGAGGGGAGCCAAGGGGAGCATCCNACTGTCCCACAGCCCAGCCCCTGCCTGCAAGCTGCACAATTACACGAATTGTGTAATCTGATGCCTGCAGGGAGCGAGGAGGGCACGGATTTTCCCTCTTTTAATGTGCTCAGGATCCTTGTGTGCATTTTTGCTCCTGCTCGGTCAGCTCCTGGAGCTGTGCCACTCTCCCACCCACACCCCTGCTCTGGGCAGGGGCTCCAAGGGGAGCCAAGGGGAGCATCCCAGGCAGGACCGCAGCATCAGAGCTCCCTGGGTGCCTCCAGAGCTGGAATTTTCCCCCCCTGGAAAATTCCACTCACACCAGAGCCCTGCTCTTTGCTTCCTCTCCCCGCCCCAGCTTCTCCAGGAGCTGTCACCCCCCAAATTCCTGCTGTGACAGCCACAGACCCCTCTGTTCCCCCAAACACCCACGGAGAGCCCTGAGCAGGTACCACCCTCCCTCCCCTCCCCTGGGGACCCTGCCCTGCTGCCCTGCCCCGGAGGAGGAGGATGGAGGTGGGCAGAACCAGGGCAAGCCTGCAGGGGAATGTCCCTGTTTTTGTGCTATTCTGGGATTTTACACCTCAGACAACGAAACTGGGCCACGGTAATTGCCTGCAATTTGGGTTTCTGGGCTGGTAAGGGAGCCCTGCAATTTGCAGGAACTTCCGAACCTTTTCCACTAGTTGTGGTTTCATAAATCCTAATTCACAGCATGAATTGATATTCCAAACCTTCCAGGGACTGGCAATAAGGAGAAATAATGTAAAAATCCTCCACGACCCCATGAACTTGGGAGGCTCTTGGTGCTGCCTTTCTTTTTCCTTGTAAAGGAATTTTGCTGCTGCTATAAAATGCAGGGATCATAGTGGGGATTATTCTTTTCACAGACTGTCCCATCTGATTAAATTAAATTGATCTACAAATGCTTTCAAGAACCTTTCCCTCCATCCTGTAGCTGGATTTATGTTGTATTTAATGAAACTAATATTTAGACATCCCTTAAGGGTTTGCTGGGGCCTAAAACAATTCTGTGTACAAAGGAAATGGATAAATAAAAGGGCTGTGGAGCAGCAGCTGCTCACACTGTGAGTATGAAATAAATGTAATAAATACATGTTGGACATTTCTGACCTGGTCCAGAGCACATCCAACCCTTCCATTAATCCTTTTTTCCATTCTCAGGACTAAGAGGAACATTTCCACCAGTCAAAAAAGGAAACACAAACCATTAAAGAACTTCTGGAGTCCTTCATTCTAAAGAAGTGAAGAATTTATTAATTACAAATTATGATTTCCAATGGAAAACGAGCTTCCTGCCAGACTGGCTTTTCTAGTCCCCCTCATTTACAGCGCACAGTAAAACCACCCATCAGTTTTACCCTCTGTATGAAAACTGCCCTGTCAGAGAGCTCAGCTGTGGCTCCCCTGTGGGGTCTCAGCTAGAGAATGTTCAGGCACAGGCAGAGAGATAAAAAGGGATGGAGGAAGCAGGGGGGACTCCAGGCATTTCAAAGGTGCCACAGGATTTGGCAAAAGAAAGAAGAACGACCAAAACAAACCAAAATCCATTTGGTGCACGCAGAGACAAAGCCCAGGAGAGAAGCTCAGTGGGTGCCAGCAGCTTTCAGTCGCACACATCTCAGTCTCCTTTGCACCAGGTTTTACAGAGCTGCTCCCTCACACACTCCCCAGCTCACGGGGGGAAAGGACCCTCCTGCCCCAGTGCCACCAGCTCTGGCAGGGACAGAAATCCAGCTGCCAGCACCTGGGCTGGCTCCAGGAACACGCAGCAGCTGGGGGAGCTTTCCCTCAGGACAGGGCACCAGGGATTCCCCAAACTCCTGCTGGACTGTGACCTCTGCTCCTTCAAGCTCTGCTGTTTTCCTCCCCAGGGATGAAGAAGGGACTATCATGGAACCATGGAACAGTTTGGGGTGGAAGGGACCTTAAATCTCACCCAGTGCCACCCCTGCCATGGGCAGGGACACCTTCCACGATCCCAGGTGGCTCCAAGCCCTGTCCAGCCTGGCCTCGGGCACTGCCAGGGATCCAGGGGCAGCCCCAGCTGCTCTGGGAATTCCATCCCAGCCTCTCCCCACCTTCATAGTGAAGAATCCCTTCCCAAGATCCCATCTAGCCCTGCCCTCTGTCGGTTTAAAGCCATTCCCCCTTGCCCTGCCCCTCCACCCTTGGTAAATAATCCCTCTCCATTTTTCCTGTCAGCTCCTTCAGGTCCTGGAAGGGGCATGTAGGTCACCCCAAAGCTTCTCTTCTCCAGGCTGAACACAAAGAGTGACAACAAAATCCTCTTTTCTGGAGTAAACCAACCCTGCCCCAGCCGCCCCCTCACTCCAGCAGCTCCAAGAGTCTTGAGAAGTTGTTTTAGATAAAACCTTCTGTTCATCCCCCAGAGCCCTGGACGTGCAGACACCTGCAGCTGCTCCAGGTGGAGCAGGACCTTCCCGAACATTCCTGCCCATGAGAGCAGCCAAAAAATGCTCTGAAAAACAACTCAGAGAGCGTGGAGGGAGCTTAACAAACAGTGGGAATCCTGCAGGTCCTGCAAGGCTCTGCAGCCCCTCGCCCACACACGGGCACTGCTGGGGCCTGTGGCACGAAAATCCCAGTGTTTGAGCAGCCTCTGCTTCCAGACCTGAGTCTCTGCCTCCTCTCTGAGCTGGCTTTTCTAAAAACTCTTCTTAAATTTTATTTTACTCACATCAAGGCCTGGGACCTTGAACAGGAGACCCCAAGGGTCTGACAGATCTCTGGGATCCGGCCTGTTACAAATCTGCACAAGTTAGTGCTAAAAAACCCAGTTCTCCTCTTTATTTTTACAAACAGAAGGAAGCACTTTCTGAGTATATTCCATGCTGGTGGGTTCCTGTTTGCTGTCGGGTTAATTAATTAATTTCAGCCACATAAATGATCTCTCAGCTGCTTGTCAGGGCTCTGCCACAGAGAATCCTCCCCGGCCCTAAACCCCTCTCCTGGGACACAACCACCTCCACAGGTGCTGCTCTCTTTCCACACCACACCGTGCAGAGTTATAAAGATAATTTTAATAACTGTGATGCTGGTGAGAAACATCTCAGCCTCGGGCAGTGACCTCCCTCTGTGGATAAGGGGAAACCCACAAAAAGCTGATCCCAGATCTACAAATGAACTCAATTAATCCAGTTAGAGGGGAAATCACACCGTTTTCTAGTATTAGGATCATTATGCTGCACTTCAGTGAACTCCAAAGCTCTAACAAAGTGTCTACACTCTACAACACTGGAAATGAGAGGGTTTGGTAAAAAAAAAAAAGAAATCCACAGGCTTTTGTGTGTGACACCTGCACCGAGTTTCCATTGACAGTGCAGGCAGAGAAGTTCACCACCCAAAAGGAACAAGGTCTGAACAAACACAGCAGAGCATAAAAGGCAGAGTCAGCCACGAGTGAGGGCAGGATTTTGTTTGTCCCTGTGAGAATTTTGTCAGGAAGATGAACCCCACCCAGCTGAGAGGGTTTGAGAGTGTCTGTGCAGACACTTCATCGAGGCAGAGACCCCAGCTTTTAGGAGAGCATCAGAGGGGAGGGATTTCCCATCCCAGTGGATTTCCTGTCACAAAGAATTCATTGGAGTCGTTGTTGCTGGGTTGGTTTTTGTGTTTTTTTGGTGTGAGGTTTTTTTGGGGGGGGTGGGGAGTTCTGTTTATTTTTGAAAGAAGCAAAGCAAAAAATCATCTGAAGTTTGTTCAAGGAAACTCGCAGGATTTGCTAACAAGGATGGATCTACTGCACAGTTCAGGCCAAGGTTAATCCTGTCACACGCACACTTAACCAGGAATATTATGAAGGATCAGTAATCATAATTTTGCTGGACAGGTAACTTGATCCAAGCTAAGATTTTCTGTTAGAACAGCAAGGAAAGGGATCTCTCTGTGATAACACAGCAGTGGAAAACCAGGGAATGTTAGAGAAGCACTGGAAATTTGTGTGTCCACGGGCTGTGCCTGCCCAGCTCCACTGTGAATCTGCACACGAGGGAGTGACAAGGATGGACCACGAGCAGAAGGAAAAGCAGCAATGCCCCAGTGTGGTTCCCAGCAGATGTTTATAGTCAGAGCAGCACAGCAGGAAAACCTTCCAGACATTGGAGTCCACATGCAAAAGCCCCCAGAGACATCTGGGCAATCAGCAGGATGGTCTCTGACAAATCTTCTCTTTCTTTTTACAGTCTGCGGGTTTGGGTTTGTGGATGGGGCCTCCTTTTGCACAAGATCAGCACCAGATGTGCAGAGAAATCAGTAAAAAGCAGGATCTTAAAGGCTTTCAACATTGCACCTTCCTTTGATGAAAACAGCAAGCAAATCACACAAAAAAATTTCTTTCTTTACATCCATTTAAAATGGCAAATTCATTACAAGTAACAAAAAAATGTTAAAGAGAAAAAACTTGGCTTAAACCTTTTTTCCTTGTTACAAAATACTGACTCTTTCAAATGAAACTTTTTTTTTAAAGTGTTCTGTGTTTGTTTCTTTTTTTTTTTTCTCTGAACTGACACGATCCTCTGAAGCAAAGTTATCTCCTTTCACACCTTGCTGGGACCCAGGCCTTCCCAAGCATATATTGCTTTATTTGACTCTTTTTTTTAAGTTTCTAACAGAACAAAAGCTGAGTCACTGCAGAAAGAAGCAATGAGACAAAGGAGAACGATGTTGATGGACTTCCCAAGGTCGCTGCAGGTGCCAGACAGTGGTTCCCAGGAGGGGGGAATATGGTTGTTTTAAAAACAAATTTGGTGCATGTGGCAAGCGTGGATGTTTCCCGTGAGATCCAAGGTGACCATGGATGACAGACATAGGAAAGGAGTCAGGGGGAAAAGGGAGAGGGGAGGGAAAGAAAGGAAGAGAAGAAGAAAAAAAGAAAGAAAAAGAGAGAGAGAGAGAGAGAAAGAGAGAGAAAAATAGATAAAAAAAATTAGGTCATAAATACAGAAAACATAAGAATCAAAGGTTTATTTACTCTCGTAAATTAAAATGGCTCAGGGTTCCAGGAGCAGCACGTTTGCCACAAAAGGCTCAGAAGCTCAGCAAAGCCCAAAGCTGCAGAGCAGGGTCCAAGGCGGGGTGGGGAGGGGTTTGCAAGCAAATGAGGTTAAAAATGATGGGACAGAAGGGGCTGAGCTGGAAACACGGGGAGAGGGGGTGGTGGGTGAGGGGACAGCTCTGCCTCCACACGGGGAGGAAGGGACAGCAAGAAAAGCTTTGGTGCAGCAGAGAATCCACCTGCCTGTCCAAGCCCTGCCCCAAAGCTTGGATAAATGATCCACTTTATCCTCGGGGAGCACACCAAGGTCTCAGGAATACTCTGCCTTTGCCATTCAGCCTCCCAGCTGCTTGGGAACTACTCCAATGCCAGTATGATTACTATTATTATTATTATTATCGTTATTATTATTATTATTTCTGAAAATAGCACCCTTATCCTTCCAGCCACCCTGAGGCCTCTGCACAGGTGAGGGGAACCAAGGACTCTACACAATAAATGCACATTTTACTGCAGGGAAGCCCTGGTTATTGCTGTCAGGCACAGCAATGCCGTGTTACAGGACTGGCCCTGGCTCCTGCACTGCTCATTTTGAGATAAAAACACAGAAATGCCACGAAAACAACAAGAAAAGGAAAGGAACACACAGAGCCTCTTCCTGCTGCCGTTTGGCAATGAAACCTGTGGGGCTGCACAGCAGAGAAAAAAACAACCAGGCCCTGGAAATGTTTTCCTCAGTGTTGCCAGTCTGGGGCTCAGGGAGCACCTTGGAAAGTCAAAATGACAAAAACCCTGGAGAAAGAGTCACAAACCCAGCAACAATCACGTCAGGGCACACGGACACAGCACTTTCTGAGGACCAGCTGAATTCCAGCTGCTGGGGCAGCCCTGCCCTCCCAAAAACTGCTTTTCCCAGTGCAACACTGGAGTGAGAGCCTCAGTGCTTCACACCAAGCCAAGCAAGGAGTAACTCCAGAGAGGCCAGAGGAGTCTCCCCTGTGATAACAAACTGGGGTTTCCCCCATTTTTTGGAGGGTTCCTGCACATGTTACCACCAGATTTAAAGGGCTCAGAGGGGGAGCAAGGATTAGAGCTGTTGGAAATGAGGATCACAGAGTGAGTTGCTTAATGAGTTACTGAGGGTCCTTCCACCCAAAACTGCGCCCTGTTCAAGCACCCTCAGTCTCTCCTTTGCCCCATCTCCCTCCTCCTCACTGCCAGTCCCACTTCTCCAGCCCAAAGTCACCCCTTTCTGGTGACCTGCCTCAGCCAAGGGGGATTTCAGCACTGCCACAAGGTCTGAGCTGTTCCCTTCAGCCAGGGAATGGGCACAGGGGAGCAGGGACTGAATTCTCAGGGAAAGACTGAAGGAGACTCTCTGGTTTTGAGAAAAAACATGAGACAGAACAAAATCCAGTCCATCCCCTCAGTATGGGCTGTCAGCACCACCCCTGGGGGACAGGGAGGACTTGCCTCAGCATCCCTCTGTCTTTAACCACCACAACTTTAAGTTACAGCTACTCCAGCAATTCCCTCCTCAGGTTTTGGTTGCTTTGTGTGGGTTTCCTCCCTCCCTTTCTAAAATGCCCACATGCAGAAAAGAAATCTTAACTGTCCTTTCAACTGATTGCCACAAACTGCTCGATTCCAGTTTCCCAGCAGAGAGTTCTGCTTGGTTTTTGCAGTAATTGTCCTTATCCCTCGCTTTTTGAGCACTCTAATAAGCACAGTCTGTCTTAAGAGCCTCCAGCAGCATCCTAAAGCTTTTGGGTTATTTTTCCCTAATTCCCTCCCCAACACGAAGGGGCTGCTGTTTGAAAATTACTGTCATTTGGTAATTTGAATGGAAAAACGCTCAGAGCAGGATTTTCACTGCCTCCTCTTCCACCTGCCAGCAAACTCCTGATGCCTTTATTCCTCCAAAGATGGACAAACAAGCAGGAAGGGAGATTTGGGAGGGAAATCTGCCTTGTGGAAAGCATCACCCTGCTGAACTGAAAGCTCTACTTGAGTTTAAAATGGGGAATTTCACTTTCTGCTCTCAGAAAGCTTCTCCTCCTGTTGTCCTGTTTTTTGCTAACCTTCTGATGTGTGCATATTGGGAGTCAGAGATTCTCACGGAGTTCATGTAAATAATAGACAACGTTTACTTAACTGTCCTTTTAGTTTTCATTCCTGTACTATGAGAGAATTTCTGATGAGCACCCTTTTTCTCCAGTGGGATTGAAGAGGAAGCGACATGTCCTCCAACCCCTTGTGGAGTTGAGAAACCTATAACTACGAGAACTAAAAAGAAACTTCCTTCTTTTTATCTTTCTGCTCAGTCTAGAAAGAGTCCATCTCTTTCCTCGTGTCCTACAGCAACCTCCTCCCCGCAGCTTTTCCCGCCTGACCCCAGGCGCCAGCATTCCCTGGGAACAGCAAGGCAGGGATTTGCCGGGGAGCGCTCCCACCTTGGCCGGACATGCCCCGCCACGGGCATGTACCCAGCCAAACCCTCAGCTGTGGGTGGGGGAACCAACCATGAGAGAATGCTCAAGCAAGCCAGCTGCCGGGGTTACTGGGGCGCATTAGGGGCGGCTCTGGGGCATTAATGGGCAGCAGAGGCCGCGGGGAAGGCGTGGAGGCCCTACCTGGGATGACGGTGGGCTGCGCCGAGGTGCGGAAGGCGTAGTGGGCAGGCTTGGACTTGCCCTGCTGGTTCTCGGCGATCACGTACACCTCGTAGTCGGCGTTCCAGTCCAGCGACTTCAGCATGACGTGGTCGCTGCCCGACGGCAGCCGGATCTCGGGCTTCCACTCGGAAGAGTGCTTCTGTGGGGAGGGAACGGGGATGGGGTCAGGAGCGGCCTGCGGGCTCGGCGGCCTCAGGGCCGGGCTCAGGCCGGGCTCTGCTCGGAGCCACAGGCCGCGAGCTAAAACACAGCGAGTTCCACCTGAGCTGAAACACAGCGAGTTCACCGCACAGGCCGCGAGCTAAAACACAGCGAGTTCACCCCACAGGCCCTAAACTAAAACACAGCAAGTTCACCCCCCAGGCCGTGAGCTGAAACCCAGCGAGTTCCACCCCACAGGCCGTGAGCTGAAACCCAGCGAATTCCACTCGAGCTAAAACCCAGCGAGTTCACCCCACAGGCTGTGAACCGAAACACAGCGAGTTCACCCCACAGGCCGCGAGGTAAAACCCAGCAAGTTCCACCCGAGCTAAAACCCAGCAAGTTCACCCCACAGGCTGTGAGCCAAAACCCAGCGAGTTCCACCCCACAGGCCGTGAGCTGTTGTCCTGCTTTTTGCTAAGCCTTCTGTTGTAATTGGAGTCAGATGATTTTTCTCACGGATTTCATGTAAATAATAGCCAGTGTTTACTTAACTGTTCTTTCTGTTTTTCATTCCGTTGTGCTGAGGGAAAGTTTGATGGACATTTCTTTTGTCCACTGGATGAGAGAGGAGGTGACAACGTCCTCCAATCCCTTGTGGAATTGAGAAATCTATAACTATGAGAATTTCAAAATAAACTTGCTTCTTTTTCTCTTTCTGCTCAGCCTAGCAGGTGCCAGTGTCTTTTCTCGTGTCCTATAGCAACAGTGAGCTGAACCACAGCGAGTTCCACCCCAACGGGAAGCAGAATTTCCTTCCCTGGAAGCGGCACAGCGCTGGAACAGGCACCCAGGGAGAGTTTCCCTCTCTGGAGGCATCCCAAACCCACCTGGACACATCCAGCCTTAGCAAGGGGTGGACTGGGTGATTTCCAAAGCTCTCTTCAACCCCAGACGTTCTGGGATTCAGTGGAACCCTGGATGAGATGCTGAAGCAGCCTCTCTCCTGCTCAGAATCCTGGTTTCTGAGAAGAAATCCCCTCACTTCCTCCTCTCATCTTTGCCCCATCACTAAACTATTTCAGAGGGCAAAAGCTGCAAGTTCTGCTCCTCTTTGCCCTGCAGAAGTGCTCCTTCATACCTCAGCACGTCAAATTTAAACCGTCTGAGTGACAGAGATTTCTCTCCTAAATTCAGCCCTCCAAGAGCCCAGAGCAGCCCGGGCTGTGGCACACTTACAGCTTTGTACTTGATCAGGTAGTGCCTGATGGGCGAGCCACCGTCGTCCTGCTTGATGACGTTCACTTTGATGGAGTTCCCATCCTCTCCTATGTGCCCTTCCAGCTTGGGGGCGCTGGGTTCCCCTGCAACAACGGGGATCCGGGGTTATTTGTGACAGAAAAATGTATTATCAAGGAAAAAGTACTCGTCAAAATCAGAAAAATGCTTCGTTACCCTCAGCTCAGGGTACCAGCTGAGCCAGGCACAGAGGGCACCGTGTGCTTGGGGTACAGATATTGGCCACACCCAAGTTATTTCTTGCATTTGCAACACCAAATATCCATTTTTGTGTGTGTGCTGGAATGGAGTCAGAGCGAGAGAGATCCCACCCTCCCCCAAGAATATCCCCAAGCAGGGACCAGCTCCTGCTGCTTTTGCTGTAAGAACTGCTGTGAAACAGCTGGCAAACGTCAAGAGGGGCTCTGTGGCTGCTCCTGTGGGCTGGGGATGGAAAGAGCATCACTGAAAAGGCCCTTGTGCCTCTCACACAGACCCAGGTCTGCACGTGGGGTTTGTTTAGGGGTTCTGGAGTTGCTGGACCAGGGACTCACTTAAATGAGGCTGAAAACACTGAGCAGAACCCCAGAGCACATCCAGAGAGACCTGGACCCCTTTGCTCTTCTGGAATAACCATTTTTAGGAGAAAAAAGCTGTCATTTCCCAAACTGCACCCGAAAATGGAGCTGTCCCTTCCTTCTGCAGGGCACACGGATTTACAGCCCCATCCCTGCAACCCACAGCTCCCAAACTGCTTTTCCTATTCAGTCCCTCCATTCCTCCACACCACGGGAGGATCCCAATCCCACCTTGCACCTCTGCCAAAAATGCCAAATACAGAAGGTCTGGTTCCATGTCTACACCCCCTGGATTTGTGTCCAGCTACTCATGGGCAGCACAGGCATTCCTGAGTGGCCAGAGGAGTGTTCATCTTCCAACATCCCTCAAAAGTTCGTCTTCAGAAGGAATTTGAAGCCCTTTCCCCTCCCTCCCCCCTTTCAAATGAACGTGAGCACAATTTTTTGGTGAAATAGCAACGGGAAAACTGCGAGACCAGGGCTGAAACTGTGGTTGAAGATGCATTCCATTTCCTTGCACTGTTCCAAGAAGAGAATCAATCACAGTCCAGGAGTGTGGGACACACACATTCGTGTTTCACAACACAGCAACTCCTCTGACGGATGTAGAGAGGCAACACCCCCTTTTTCCAGGTTGTATTTTGCTTTTCCAAATCCTTTCCTCTGCCTTTATCCCCAGTACAAGGCTCCCACACACCCCCTGGACATTCCAGATGTGGATTCCACCCTGGGACAGCTTTCTCAGAGTACACTGAACATAAAAAAAGTGACACAAGGCTGGTTTAAGGCACAAATAAACAGGAAAACTTCATCCTCACCTGGGCACAGTGAACATATCCGTTAACCAAGCAATCACATTTTTGCCCTCAATCCCAGAAGACAAACAGCACCACAAAGCCCCTGCTTGGAAGGAGCTGTTCTGCAGTGCCTGTGTCATGGTCAGTCACCAGTCACTCACAGAAGCCAGGAGGGAGTGCCTGGCTCTGTCACTGTGTGCCCACAGCAGCCCCCAGGACGGGCAGGGGCACTCCTGGCTGCTGCCCTGGGTGAGCCCTGAGCCCCCCGAGCCCCCAGCAGCAGCGCTGAGTTCTGGCCGTGTCTGTGGTACATGGACAGAACAAGGCCAGCATCTCCTGGGTCCTTCCCCTCACCTCAGAGCTCATCTGTAACGAGTACAGAGATGCTGGAGTGCTGAGGGAACACTGCACTTCCAGAATCCGACCTTTTATCTAACACAGGGATTTTTTTCCCAGTGATTGAGCACCAGGACTAATAGGAACATCCTTTGGAAAGATGCTTATTCTTGGTTTTAAATGTCAGTGATGCTGCTGTACTTTACACGCAGCCATTCCCATGATTAATTACCTGCTCTGCTGAAAATTTCTTCACTTTGAATTACCTAATTTCTAGCTCCTGATTCCTTCCTTCTTCCCCCAATAGTTTAAATTCATTTCTGTTTTGGGAAACATTTCCCTTCAAATAAAAGAACACTCCTAAGGGCTGAAAACCAACAGGTGGAGGAGCAGTGCAAGCCCTGGTAAAGAATAGTTTTCTCTCCATAAATACATATTTATTTATCTCAAGCAGGTGGATGCAATCCAGACACAGGGCTGTAAAATTAAAAACTGGGTTAGTGTGTCAAACAGAGGAGGAAGAAGTTTAGTGGGGAAAGTTTAGTCCAGCAGCACCAGCAACCCTATAATGAGTGAAAATGTGAGTAGCTGAAGAGAGAAGGCAGTCAGCAGCAGGTTAGAGAGGGGATCATGCTCAGCCATGCATCCTCCCTGCAGCACGGGGCTGCAGCACCAGCCAGCATTCCAGGGGTGCCCCGTGCCAGGGCAGCTCACACCGGGCAGAAATCGCCTGTCCCGCCCTCCTCGCTGCACTCCCCAGCCTCTGAAACAGGGGAATCCCCTCGGGATGCTGCTGCTTGGCTGGCTGAGAGCCAGCAGCTCCACAGAGTCCAGATTTCCTCCGTATAACCTTTAAACAGCTGATTAAAATCCTCTCTGTGCAGGAAGGGTGCAGGACCTTGTGCTCCCGGGCACCACGCTGGGGGACTGAGGCTGAGCCACGCTCAAACTTCACCCCCAGGACACTCAGCAAAGGGAAAAAGGCTCCAGACAGGGGCTGTGCCTGCGGAGGAGCTGTGCCTTCCTTGCCAGCACCCAGGTTTGACTGGCAGGAAGGCAGCAGCCTGTGCTGGGCTGGGAACCCAGGAGAGCCCATCCCTGCAGTGCCCCTGCCAGGGCTCACAACCCGGGGGAGCTCAGCCATCCCCTCCCTGGGCTCCAGATGAACTCAGGGCGAGTCTGATCAGTGAAATAAGGACTTTTCCCCAGGCTCCCAAAGCCTGAATGGCTTCCCAGCCCTGCTGGTGGGAGGGGAGCTGAGGGCAGTGCTCTGAGCCATTACATTTCCAATTTATTTTTCATCCACTCCCTGCTAAGCCATTAGCACCAATCATCTCCTGCTGCAGGGAAGCCGGAAATGTTTCCTGGTATCTTCCCAACCCTTTGGTTTCTATTCAGTGCTTCCTTGCCCTAACATTGGTCTGTTGGATTTCAGAAGTTCTTGTTTTTATTATGTTTTTCAGAGGGTGCCACAAGCACCGGGCGTGGGTGAAACTGGAGGTGGGGAGAGAAGAGAATATGAAAAATCTGCACTTTAAACCGAGCTTAAACCTTTGCCCAGCTGGCAGCAAGGAAAGGTCCTGCATCCTCCCTGTGCTCAGAGAGGAAAACTGCAGAGTTCTGCAGCAGAGGAACGAGGAAAGGGCTGATTTCTGCAGTCTTTGAGCACCACATAAATGGGACTGGGAACAGACAGCAGGCAGAGCCTCCACGAGGGGCAAAAACACCGAGAAAGAACAGGCTGGGGGTCAGGGGCACACGAGGGAAGCACACAGCAGCAGCAGAAATAAGGAACAAAAGCAGAACGTGCAGAAACGAGACAGCCGAGTCTCCATCCTCCTGGAATCCCAGCCGAGGGAGGAGACCGGGACAGGCAGGGCTCCTCTGGGCATGCTGCCACGTGGGAAGGTTACTGGTGTTAGTGCTGTTTTCCTGGCAAACCCCAGCCTAAATCCTTTCCTGGGGGTGGTCCCAGACAAAAAGGTGACTCCAGAACTCCTGGACTGTAAAAAGCCAATTGCTCCCTGGTTCTCCCAGTTCCTTGTTTGGCTGGGGCAGCAGAAAAGCGGGAGCTTCCCTCCCTCCCCCCGCTCAGAGTGTGCACAGAGTGAAGCTGTAAAAATCACAAGGCTGCAGGAATTGTTCCTCACCACCCCACCCTTCGCTGGAGACTGATTCCATCTCCAGGAAGTGCCAGGGTCAATCATTTGCTTCTTGATTTGATGGGGATCAGCAGCTCCTGCGAGCTGAGCTCAGGTTCAGTCCTTGCCAGGCTCCCAGAGACTCCGTGGGAGGAACGAGGGGCTCTGGCAGGAAAAGTGCAGCAGCACCTCTGATGCGAATTGTGTGAGGTCTGGCTCCCACCAGGAGCTCTGTGTGTGCTATTTTACTGTATTTATATCAAGCATTTTATATAGAGAGAGTATTTTATAATAGCATTTTATATAGAGTATTTCATCATACAGCTCTCATTCTAGCCATGTTTAAGTTTCACTCATAATAAAAAGAAAATTATTTCTTGAATCAAATTGTGACACGCTTCCCAGTAATCAGATTTCAGAGACAGAGAACTCAGGATTATTTTGGAAGGCTGTTAAACATGTACAGTGTGGATGTGTGCATGTATCTCTCCATAATATGTATTTTATAGGTGCTAAACGTGTATATAATGCTTCTGAACCAACAGGAGAGAGGGTGCTCCCAGAATCTGAGCCCTAATTTCCCATCAAATTCGAGTCTGGGGTCGGTAGCCTGAGAGGCAAAAGGATTTTGGCCTTTGGTGTTCATTCCTGAGGGTTTTTAGCACCTTCCTAGGACAGTTCCTTGCTGGACTCTGAGAATGAAGAAGCAAATGACTGAACCAGGTGATTTTTTGGGGTTTTTTTCCTGTTTTTGCTGCAAGTTTTTTCCAGCTCAGTGCAGCAGCCTGAAGTCGAGTTCTTCCCATGCAGACAGTGACGAGCAACTCCTCCAAAAAGGCTCAGTGGGAAAGGATTTTTTTTTTTTTTTGGAATTTGGAGATCCCAGAGGGGAATCCTCACCCCAAAAATCTAGGCAACCAATCAGAACAAAGTATTTTACCTTCTGTTCACCAGCGAGGACGACATCATCAGCACCATGCAAGCCACATGACAAATTCACATGATACGCACGCACATGAGTTTGGTTGAAAGGAAAGTGGAGGAGGTCACATGGAAAATACAAAAAAATTAAAAAACTGATGTAAACAATGGGCAAGGGAAAAAAATCCACAACAGAATTACAGAGTAAATAAAAATAGGAGCAAAATTAAATTAGCCAGCATATATCAGAAACACTGGGGGGACAGTAAAACCGCCTGGAAAATAAGAATATTAAACCACAGCAAGCACTGAGTTATGGCCTTGTGTTAGGCACAGCTGCGTCACTGCTTAGTCATACAAAGAACAAAGGAACAAAAATCACTGTAGTGTGTGCCAGGACTGCTGGAGGAATCCACAAAACTGCTGGGAAGAAAAGGGAATATTGTTATTCTGGGGCAGCAGAGGCGAAAGGGTCAAAACCAGCCCAAAACCAGAACAAACCGTGGCACCCAAAACTGGTGCTCCCTCCCTCTGCAGCACAAACGTGCTCCTAAATGGCAGCAACCAGCCCTGCAAAGGAGAAAACCCTGCCGAGGTGACCACTGCCAAGGACAGATTTCCATCCAGGAGCTGTGGCTGGACGGGGTCAGCGGGAGCCACCCGAGGGGCTGGGGTGTGCAGGGGGCTCTGCCAGCAGGGCCAGGGCAATCCAGCACCAGCAGGGCCAAGGAAGGCAGCAGCTGCTGGCAGAGGTGGAGGAGGGCAGGGAGAGTGGCAGGAGATGGGAAAAGTCAGCCACCAGCCCGGAGCAGAGCGCTGAGCCCGGGCTCTGCTCCCCAAATCCCTTCCCAACTCGCAGTTCTCATGCTCGTGCCTCTGTCTCGTCCTAATGAGGCTACTCCAAAGTGCTCTGGTAGCTCCCTGTTAATTTGATGGATAGAGAATTAAACCCTTAATCTTTCGGGTGCTTGTCTCTGACAAGATTAAGGACAGACCATTAGCGGGGGGAAAAACGGATGGCACAAAATGTAAAATCCATTTGTTACAGCCAAGCTCTCAATCCATTCTCTTTAAACACAGGCTCACAGAACTCTGGGCACTGCGAAGGAGGGAGGTTTAAGAGTTACTGTGAGATTGCCTGGAAGGAAAATCAGGAAGAAACATCCCCCAAACTCCAGGAAGCTCAGTATAACCTGAGATTACAGAACAGGCAAGAGAGGCTGCTTGAACTCATGAGAGGAAGCTTTAGGTAAAGACCAAGGGCAGAATTAGCAGCATAAATAGAATAAAGTGGTTTGGGGTGAAAGGAACCTTAAAGATTATCCAGTCCTAGGCAGGGGCACTTTCCACTATCCCAGGTTGCTCCAAGCCCCGTCCAACCTGGAAAAAAATCCCCTTTTTGAAGTGAGCTCAACCATTGCAAGGCAAAACAGATCCCAGAGTGGAGAGAGCTGCAAGAAAAACGTCAAAACCGGTACAGAACTATTTCGTGGAGCAACCTCAGGGAAATCAATCCAAGCAGACACATTCCCAAACCTCTTCCATGCCTACAGACATCTCCCTCACGCTGCTGATCCCACCAAGCCCAAGCACCAGTAAGCCAGTGAAGAAAACCCTGCAGCCTCATTAGGTTTCTGTCCCTGCCTCTGATGCCACGGAGCAGCTCTCATTTCCTAATTGCTGCTGGTTTCCCTCCCTGAACCCCCGAGGTGAGCAAGGGGAGAGCGCGGCTCGCTGGCAGCAGCAGCAGTAATTAAATGATGCAGAGCTCGAGGAGCATCTGCCCCGTGCCCGTGCCCTTTCTCTGCTGCTGAATTTCACATTTCGCAGGCTGAAGCACAGCCCAGCATACAAATGTGGGCAGTGTTTGCATAACTGGAGTGAACACACAAAAAGCAGCCCTGCTCCTGCTCAGAGCAGAGCCTGACCTTCAGTGCAGGTGAAAAGGGGAATTTCACCCTCAAAAAGCCAAGTCCCCTCCTCCTCCTCCACACGCAGCTCCCACACCAAAAAACTGTGGATAATGTTTATCATTAATTAGCTCTTAGGATCTTTTCTGGGTAAAGATTTTTTTTTTTAAGGAACAAAATGTTCTGTAAAGCATGAACCCAACGTTTCCCTCCCAGGGAAGCTGTCTCCAGCCCACACATGAACAGCCAAAGGAGTCTCTGCCTCCTGAGGAATAAAGGATGATTAGCAGACCCTGCCCTTTGTCCTCCCCAGCCCATCCTCCAAGTCTGACAGGAATTAAAAGGTCTCTTCAGCACTTGAGTGTGCCAGGGATTGGGGTTTGGCACTTTTTAAATAAAAATTACTGCACAAGGAGCACTGGCAGATACAGGACATTTAAAACCACATGTAAGACCATGAAACGTGCCAGTCATAAATGCAGTATTAATTATAATTAATTATAAATTCCTTTGACTGGCCATACTCTCCCTCCATCCCAAACTCCCAAATCATCCCACACTTCATGCTGTTAGTGTTTTCCACTCAGAAGCAACGAACCATTTCTAACCCACCTCAGGTAAATACCTCAGTGACCTCATATTCCCACAAACACCTTTTATGATTGCAAATTCAACACACACACATGCACCAGGTAAACTTAGATCTTCCTAAAGTGTTTTTCTTCTTCTTCCTTGACCACCCAACCAGCAAGGGACTCTGAACCCAGTTCTCGTCTCAGATCGGGATTTCTTGGGAGGTCTGAAACCTCTTTTAAGGCAAGCAGGGCCCTGGGGCTAAGCTGGGATCTCTCCTGCAGGATATTCTACCTCCTCATTTACATCTTCTCCCAGCATCCAATATCCCTAATTTTAATACCAACTGTATCTCCCTACATTCAAAGGAAAAAGAGCAAGGCAGGGCAGCAAGGAAATCATTTCATCCACACCCCTTTTGCAAAGGCAGCTTTAACACTGAAATGGGAAACAGGAGAGGAAAATGTTCATTTTGGAAATGGTAATTTGGGTTCTTTTTTCCCTCTTTCTCTCCTTCTCTGTGCTTCTTCTAACTCTCCTACTCCCATTTCTCAGCCCGTGCTCGGCGGCACGAGGGGCAGAGGGGGCAGAGGGGCAGCATGCCAGGATCCCAGCATGCTCACACAGCAAACTGCTGTTAGCAGGCACCAAACACGGCCCCAGAGCCCTGGAACTGCCGGGCTCGGGGGCTCGGGCAGCAGGGGCAGCACGGCCGGGCACGGGGAGCAGCCCCGGCTCCTCCCGCGGGGCCGCCCAGCTCCGGGATGCGGCGGGAGGCCGGGTTGCCATGGAAACAGAAGGATGCACAGGGCACGGTCAAGGGGAGGCACCCCCGGGGAATCGGGGGGAGAGGCAGGAGGGGAAGAGAGGAGGTTTAAGGAGGAGAGGAGTGAGGGTGACAGGAGTCCCCCTGGCAGGGCTGTGCCACCCACAGGGGCTGCAGAAATCCTGCCCGGTGCTGTTTGCCAAAGCTGGGAGCCCCAGGGCCCTCCAGGGACAGGGAAGGCAGCCTGCCCTGAGGCTTTCTTCACCCTGAAGGGTTCTGAAGCTCCAAATCCCCCTTTTTGCCCCAACCAGCCCCTTAATGGAATGTTTGGGAGGCCTCCAGGAGCAATTCCTGAGGAGAACTGACCCCCTGCTCCTTCCCAGCTCCCTGCACAACACCCAGGGAACACGGAGAGAGCAGGAAAACAGATCTAAGAGCCCTAAAGGTGTGAGCACCTCGGGAAATAAATGAGTGTGGAGAGCAGAGACTGTGCGAGCACTGACACCAGGATCCCCAGGGCAGAAGGAAGGAATGTCTTTGCTTCCAGGAGTCCTGGGAAGAACCCAGCAGGAGGGACACGAGCTGGGAGGGATTTCTCTGTTAGTGCCCACAAAACCTTTCAAACCACCAGAATTCTCACTGCCGTGCCTCCAACAGGCAGAGAGCTGCAGAGACACGGGGAGGGAAAATCAGACCTTGGGAAGCTGCAGAGCAGCCCCCAGGGAGAGAGATTTGGGGGGAAAACCTGCAGGGAAGCAGGAGAACAGCCAGGGGTGTTAGAAGGGCACCACACTCGGGGAGATCATGCAGAGCACACGGGAGCAAACCCCTCCTGCCATACTCACTCTGGGCTACTCGGGAGGTGGGGGCAGCAGCAGTGGCTAAAGAGAGAGAAATCAGGTGAGAAAGGGAGGGGATTGCTGTAAAATGCTGCCAAAAACCAGGAAATGGGAGGATTTGGAAGGTGGGGGTGATTTTGGCGTTGGTTTGTTGGCTTGGGGGGTTGGTACACGGAGATGTTTTGGTACCAGCCCCACACACTCAGGGCTGAACACTTTGGGCTCCAAACCCCCTTGGCTCCCCAGGCCTTTGTTTGGCTTCAGGTTTGTAAGGAAAAGCAAACGAAGAAAAGCAGCAAATTGTTAAAATGAAAATACAAACCCAGGTCAACTCAGTTACTCTCCCAACCCCCAGAATTCTCATCTGTGCCAGGATAATATATAATTATCACTAATTACCTCATGGAGAGGCTCTCTAAGAGAGACAGAAACTGCTTTTACTTATTGAGGGAAATTAAATAAATCAAAACGACTTCAGACTTTTCCCAGCAGGCATTAAAAACTGTGTCAGGTTTTACATTCAGACAGAAACTTGAAATAATAGGGCAAGGAAAACGAGCAGCTTTGGTTAATCTGAGCTGTAAAATTCCTGAAACATCTCTGTGACCTTCAAATCACACTTGGGGGGACAAAAATTCTTCCTGCTTGTGACTCTGCCCACAACCAGGTGATTGGAATTCCAGCAGAGATGGAAAAAAAGGGCATTTCTGTGGTGCCATTTCCTCAGCCAGGATCCGAGCTGGGCTCTGGGAAGGAGCAGAGAGAGAACTGGAGGAGAGCACAGTGCCCAGGCTGATCCCAGCTGCAAAGCTTGGAGGAGCAGGATGAATTTTTAAACAAAAAATGGGTGAAAGGAGGAAGAACTGGAACTTACCCTGCAGCTGGGGAGCACAGAGTGACTGACAGCCCATTGCCACGTTAAAGAAAAAAGAAAAAAGAGCAAAAGACTGCAGTACAAAAGTGATGGAATGTTCTGCAAAGCCACCTACCTGTCCCCAGGCGAGGGCCATGAGGCTGGGCGGGCAGGTCTGGCGCTGGGGCTGCAACACAGCTTTTAATGTTCCTTTTCCTCTCTTCTCAACTGGATTTCCCCCCTTTTCCTGCAGCCCTGGTGTGGATGCCCAGCCCTGCTCTCTCTGGGGTGTTGGTGATCATCTCCAGAAGGGCCCCAATCCTCAGCCTGAGCTCCCCCACTGACCACGACCACCCCCCTGTAATTATTTCTCCTGGAATTAACAGGCTCCAAACAATTTCAGGCTCTGGAAATGCCTCCCAGGTGACTCCCTGACCACTGCAATTTGCAATCCTGCCTGTCCATCTGTCCATCCACCCCTCCCCTTCCTGCTCTGCTAAACCCAAGCTTGTGTCCAGTGCAGTGTTTAAGGGGGAACGGCACAAGCGCGATTCAAAATCTGGGCTCAAAATAAAAATACAAAAAACCCTTCCTGTTCTTTACTTCAGGAATCTCAAAGAATGTGACAGCAGCTCCTTAGAGCTTGTCCTTGTAATCTTGGGAATAGCAGCAGCTCCCCACAAGGATGCATTGGTACATGGAATAATGCTCAGTGGGATAAAGAGGTTTTTTAGCTCCACTGATCAGCTCTGATTGGAAAGGCACAAAGCTCTGGAGCCATCTCAGTGTTTCACTCACAATTACACAGATCCATCACATTTCTGACTCGTTCTGCATTGGGGAGGGGGGAACATGCCATTTTTTTAAAATTTAGTATGAGATTTATTTGTTTAATCACACAATCTACACAAGTGCTGGAAGACTGTCCAGTGGTAAAAGTTATTGGTGAGAAGAGGGAAAAAAAATTGAATTTTTTTCTTCAATTTTGTGCTTTCAAAATTGTGGAGATATTCAAAATGTTGAAGTTTTTATTTGGCTCTCAATTGGCCTAAATCAGATCTGCAATTTAGCTGAATTGATTTCCCTGAATTATCTCAATATCATTAACATTGAACAGTTTTTAATGGACTCATAAATATGAAGCCTTCCACTACTCCACTCTGTAGCCAACAAGCTAACTATTATTATTTTTATGATTATTATTATTATTATTAGGTAATCACTACAATAAATATTTCAATTGCATGCTTTAGAGCACAGACAGAGTTAACCCTAATTCTGTTCTAAAGCAGAGCACAGTGACTACTCCAGAGTCAGTGTTGTTAGGAAATGGGCACTACCAGTTACTGCAATCCTAAAGCCCCTGAGAGGAAAAAGGCACTAAATTAAAAGCTAAAAGTTCTGTGTGTTAGAGGAACACTCTAAAAACACAAAGAGAGAGTGCAAGAAATGCAGAGAGCACTTACGTGGGTGAGGGATGCCTGCAGTTTATCCACGGATGGGACACAGACCAAAAACGAAATAAAAAGACAGAGATAGACACACACACACACAAAAAATAAATGTAGAAGATGTGAGAAGAGGAGACAGAGAATATGGAGCTGGAAAATCACAATCCCAGGTGTGTCCTGCTCAGCAGGGATGGGCAGAAGGTGCCAAAGTGGAGCCTGGGCACAGCTCAGGGGCCTCCAGACATGCTCGGGGTGGGCTGGGCACTGCCAGCCCCGGGTCCAGCAGAGGGGCCTGGAGAGAGAATTCCAGCAGAGCTCCAGAGCAGCTGCCAGGGCTGGGAGCAGCAGGGGCAGGGCTGAGTGCAGGGACTGGGAAAGAAGAACCACGGAGAAGCACCCTCCCTGCCTGCTCGGGTCACCTCTCCCCTGCCCACTCCCCCTTTTCAGCTTTTTCCTCTTTTCCTCCTTCCCACCTTGAAGAACTCCCTGGTTTTAATTCTTTCCTGGAACAGGAGGGCAGTGCTGGGCACAGCAGAATGTGGAAGATGGCCCAGGCAGAGCAGAGCAGAGCCTGAGGAATCCATGGAATCCCCTCGAGTGCTGCACGGGCATCTCAAAGCAGGATGTGCAGAGCAGAGCAGCCCTCCCTCCCTTCTCCTTCCACAAGCCAAGGCCAGGCCTGTGCTGAACACCTTCATTTGCAAAACAAACCAGCCTTGTGACAGTGACATCACATTCTCTGCGACCAAAACCCTTCTCAGCTGCTTTTCCTCACTGAAATTCTCCTTCACACAGCCCCTTCTCTTTGGCAACACCAGCGCTGAACTGGAAACCCCAACCAGTGCAAACAAAACCATCTCTCTGCCTCCTCCCTTCCAAGAAGATTTTTAAATTACCAACAAAATCCACTACAACCCCAAACCACGGAGCAAACAGAGGGTGCAGCCGGGTCTGTGAGAGAGAAAAGGTGTGATCCATGCACGGCAGAGACTCCCAGGAGAGGGAAGCAGAGGGGCAGAGGGGCTGGGCTGTACTTACGAACTGGTTGTGTCTTGAACTCGGCGGGCAGGCTGAGCTCCCCCACGCCCTTGCCATTGACTGCTGACAGCCTCACAGCATAGGTGGTCTCAGGCTTCAGCCCCGTGATGGTCACCAGCCCCTCCCCGTTGGCTGGGGCAGAAACACGGGGGGAAAAAAGCAAAGAAAAGCTCAGGACTCAAAGAAAGAAATGAACAAACTCTGTTTTCCCCACGCAGGGAGAAAAGAGACAAATAAAGCTGACTCCAGCTGGGATCACACACCCCTCCAGTGGGGGCCTAAACCAAGAATTTCAGCTGCACACTGGATTGGTGGTGGAAGATTCAGCTCTGGAGTAGAACTCTCCTTTTTATAGTCCTCCCCAAATCAAAATTCTTTAGGTTTATTTGACTCTGAGATGGATTTTATGCCGTGAGCACTGCTATAGATCACTTCAACAAGACAGGTTTGCTGCTGGAATAGAGGAGTTCATTTTCCAAGGAGGACTAAGGGGTGACAGATGGGCGTTGAAAAGCCTCCTGTGGGAAGCAGTGAGTTAAAACTTTTATTCCAAGCACAGGGCTCTTCCCCTTGCTCAGACAGGCCTGAGCCAGAGCTCTCAGCACAGCCCAACTCTCATTTCCACTCGAAAATTCCAGGTGTCACTCACAGCAAATGTTAAAAAACCCATCTGGGGCCTCCAGCCTGAACCCTCCACCCTCCCTGGCTTCTCCCTAAAGGAAAATCAATTTTTTTCAGTGCGGGTGGGGAAGGAACCAGTTTTTTTTTGTCGTCCCTACCTTCCTTGGCATCGTAGAGCCGGGAGTGCCACTCGCCCTCGCCCAGGGCCCTCCACTCTGCTTTGTACCTGAGGATGGGCACCCCGCCCGTGGCCTCGGGCTCGTCGAACTCCACCTGGGCACTGCTGGAGTAGGGCTCCACTCTGCCGATGGAGGGGGACGAGGGCGTGTCTGGGGACAAGGGACAGCAGCCAGTGAGACACCGGGAGCTGGGGAAGGGAGCCGAGTGCCAAAGAAACACAGCTGGGAACAGCCAACCCCCCCGGCTTCATGCAGCAGAGGAGAAGGGCAGGGCTGAGGCTCAGGGAGAGTTGAGGCAGCTTTTAACAATGTTAATTAGTGCAAAGATCTTCATTTGGTCTCCTCTCTCAGAGGCTGGAGACTCCCAGCCCCTTCTCCACAAGAACACAACCAGGGCAGTGCAGCAAAGGCAGCCTGGGTGCCACTCTGTGCCCACAGCTCCTTCCACAGGGCACTGCAGTGCAGAGCTCCACCATTCCCAAATCTGCCCCCGTGGCAGCCCTGGAGCCCCTCGCAGGGGCTGGCACAGCTCTGAGGCTCAGATGCTGCACCACAGCTGCTGGGAGGGGGATTTTGCTGATTTGGGGTGCACAAGTCAAAGCTCACAGCTCTGACAAAGCTCTCTGGGAGCACAGAGAACAACGAGCCCCTGAGAAACAATCAGAGATGCTGAGCAGCTCCAACCCCACACGAAATCCATGAGCAGCCTCTCTGAGGGCTCTCCTGCTCCCCCAGCAGCACAAAGGAGCAGCTCAGGGCCACTCTGCCAGCTGCTGACACGTTCCCTGCCCTCCCTGCTCACCTGCCTGCACCAGGATGAACTCGGAGGACTCCTGCCCGATGCGGTTCACAGCAGTGCAGTTGTAGTTCCCAAAGTCATTCTCCGAGTCTGGGGTCACCTGTGGGGGGAAGGAAGGCTCAAACTCTGATCACAAAACCCTTCTCACTCTGCCAGGGCACCCTGAGTTTAGCTGGGGAGAAGCTACAATAAAATGCAGGTGTTTGTGCTCCCTGGGCTGTGCATGGGGGCAGAGCTGCAGTGGGCAAAGACCAGAGGCAAGGAGGAGCTGTGTCTTCTTGTTACCTGCCTTTCTTCATCTTCCACTTCCTGATTTTCTTTGTCTTCTCTGACCTGGTATTTCTCAGCATTTATATGCTAGAAACACCACCCAACTTCATTTCTACTGACAGGACAAGACTGAATTCCTTCAAGAGCAGTGATTTGATGGCCCTGGGCCCTCCTGCCTTGTCCTCACCTCCAGGTAACTCGCTGAGGGGGTGTTGTAGATCTTGATGTTGCTGTAGTTGGAGCTGGGGAGGAGCTGCCCGTCCCGGAACCAGGAGATGACAGCGCTGGGGTAGGCAAACACCTCACAGGTGATGTTCACCTGGTTTCCTTCCCAGGTGTACACGGCCACAGGGCCCTGGAGCTTGGGGGCATCTGAAAGACACATTTGGGAAGGCAATTGGAGCCAGCCAAGCTCGCAAAGCAGCCCAGGCAGCCTCACCGTGAGGATCCCTTGGCTGGAGTCCACCTTAATGAGGGAGTCTGCTATAGGAAATGGGAACTGTCCTCTCATCCAGGGGGACGGGGAGTGTCTTTTGCTGAAGGGCAGAAAGAGAAAACCTCCTCAGCCCCGAATCTGCTCCTGCGCAGCGTGGGAGGAGCAGAGAGCAGGACAGATCTGGGAAATTGTGCCAGCAAAGTTCTTCCAGGGGAGAACTTTGATTCCCAGCAAATGGGACCGCAGCAGATCCGCGCTGAGGTGCGAGGAGCATCCCAGCTGGGGACACCCAGAGCAAACAGCAGCAACACCGAGGCTGCAGTCACACTGAGGTGCTCCAAGCCCCCGGAGCATGGGGCAGGGACGGGGCACAGCCCAGCTCCCCACAAACACCCCGGGGCAGGGACGGGGCACAGCCCAGCTCCCCGCAAACACCCCGGGGCACGGGGCAGGGACGGGGCACGGGGCAGGGACGGGGCACAGGGCAGGGATGGGGCACAGGGCAGGGATGGGGCACAGGGCAGGGATGGGGCACAGCCCAGCTCCCCACAAAGCCCCCGGGGGCACGGGACAGGGATGGGGCACGGCCCAGCTCCCCACA